>VDFB02260882.1:112658-168656 GCA_007258455.2 Sequoia sempervirens | reverse complement strand
ATAGTTCATTGTACTCACAACACTTCATCAATATCTCAACTATACATGCACAACTTGTATCAACCCGTTTTCCTCTTTTTCACAATTTTCTCAATATCCTTGAACTCTTCATCATGCAACAACTTCCTTAACACATAGTTGACATCAATGACAACACCAGTCAGTAGACTTCCTGTTGACATCAATGAAAACACCATCATACTTGCAACAAAATTACCCTATTTTTTAAAATCAAAGTCCAAATTTCATGAAAATGTAGTAATTTAGGTTTGTATAAGGTTTCTAGGTCTAATGTGTAGGTATAAAGCTTAAAACCCTAGAGTGGCCTCCTTATGGTGTCTAAAAATAATTCCTTTGATCTCACGCCTCCATCAACTCATTTCTCATGTGAACTCGTTCCATATTTCCTTATCACTTTCACCATTTCTATCTTATGTATTGTTCCATTACATGGTTTGATATTGATTATCCCTCCTTCGTTATTCATAGATAATTTTACTTTGATAAATTTCATTAAATAATCAACCATCTTCCTAGAAAGCCTCAAGTCCTCACTAGCTTCCTAGACAAGCCTCCCTAAACTTAGCCTTCCCACATGCTAGTTGGGCATCTAGCAGTTAGGTCCCTACCTCCAAATCCTTCCAAATTTGAACAATAGATGTATAATTTAGTTTCTAGAAATTTCTTGAATTTTCTCATTTTGATCTAGATTGAAACTGGACCTTTTGTCAAGTCTATTGTTACACATTCTAACATAGCTTTTTTCTAGTTTCTAACTCCTTGTTGCATTAATTATCATAACATCATTTAGCACAATTGTATCATCCATCCCAACTCATTTAGTTGTTACTAATTGAGGCTTGGTTGGTTATATATGTACTTATGTACCTTAGTTTACACACAACTTACATTTAGTTTGCATATACTTAGATCTACTTACATTTACATAACCTTGATTTTCACTTAGTTCACTTAGTTGTACATAATCATTTGTAAATAAAAATGAACTAAAATGAAGAGAAAACACACAAAAAATCATGTATACTTTCCCACAAGAAGTAGGAAATGTTTGGTTCCTAAAAAACTATGGGGTTTTAAGGTCAAATTAAAAAACTTTAGAGATTTCATGGTTTTAATACACATTTGCATTTATGTTGAACTAAAAAGTGTGACAACATAAGGATTTTATGGATTCAACATGTCACCAATACTTTAGAATTGTTTAACATGATTGTGCATGTGTACTTTATTTTTGAATCCTTGACTTAAAATACTCCTTGGAATTTAAAATGAAATTTGCAACTAGGATTTGGTAAGGTTCAAAAAACTTGTGTTAAACATGAAGTCCCTAAACTAGGGGTTGCTTTCCTCCAAACTATTGATATAAAATTCAAAAATAAGAAATATAAATCTAAACACTACTTTGAAAAAAGAAAGTTTGAATTCTGATGACAAGACACAAAATGTAAAAATCAAATGAATCCCTTGTATCTCACAAGCACAAAGTAAAAAAATGAAGACATAGGAAAAAGGTAAAAATAAAGAAGCTAGAAAAGTGTAATGTTGTTGAAAAAGATTAAAATCTTGAAAATTCTATGCAAATCATAATGCCAATTGTCTAAATTCCCTTGTAGCGACTAAAAACACAAGAAAATAAATCAAAATTTATGCACAGTAAAATAAATGAGGGAGATTATAGGGTTACAATGCAAGCCATTAATATCCACCAACCCCTAGGGTTTCATAATTCTAGAGCGCAAATACACATGTAAATTAGTTAAAAATGGTTAGTGATATATATTGAACTAGGGTTTTTGGGTTTTGTTGCATATTTGCATATGTATAAAATGGTTGAAAACATCTACTAATGTATAGTGAACTATGGTTTGGTTACACATTTGCATATGAAAAAAATAGTTGAAAATGTTTTTTGATGTATAGTCAACCAAAGTTTTGAGGTCCGATTACACATTTTCCTATATGCAAAATGGTTGGAAAATTCTAGTAATGTACAATGAATTAGGGTTTTAGGAGTATTTTGTAAGTTTACAACTTGGAAGACTATACAATTGAAAAGTTTTGAAACCCCCCAAAAGGAAAAAATTGACTTCTAGACTTAGAAAATTTTGTAACAACAATTATTATTTTCATTCTTCATGAAAGCATGAATGACAACTCTATCTGGTGAAAGCATTTGTTTGTTGATTCCTTCCCCCCACCCCCACTATAGAGGTAGGGAGTGGTACATGGGGTCCCAACCAACTAAACAGAGATAAAATCACAAACGATTAATGTTTCTTAATGGATTCATAGATTCCAAGACACTTGAACAAGACCGTTTTGATAATATATAATTATTCTTAAGTCCTAAACAAGTAACTTTGAAATTGAAAGAAAAATGACCTAAAAAATGATGCAATTGAAATCTAACCCTCCTAAATCAAAAATATGGAAGTTAGAGCCAAAGTCGAAACAAAAAAATGAAAAAAAATCTAGTTTACCTACTCCCTTTTACAACATTTTTGTGATCTTTATCGATATGAAAATTTACATAACACATGTAGTAGTCCTCCCAAACTAGGAATTTCAAAATATCATGAAAACCACAATTAAGAAATAAATTCAAATAATAAATGGCTAATTAGCCTCAACCACTAAGGAAGATGAAGAAATAGAGTATTTAAAAAGTGGGGCAAGTCAACACAATTACAAGCCTTCAAAATCAAAGAAAAAATAAAATATTAATTAGCCAAACAACCATCAAACCAAAATGAAATGATAAATTTTCTAGTAAATTTTGAATTAAAAGAAATAAGTTCACAAATCAATCAATAAATAAGCTACAATATAATAAAATTTTACATAATACTAACACCATGGTGCATGGATCAAGCCACCTATAGGGAGGAGGGAGATGGTTGTACAAAACCACATAAAATCATATATCATAAATTAGTAATAAAACATTATGGTAGGTATAAAAACATGCCAACATGTTATATATCTATATGTCAAATGTCAATCATTAGTAGCATCAAAATAAATAAGATTTATGTTTCCCCAAGGTAAGAGTGAGATAATCAAAATGCGATCAGGTAGGATATCATCATTGCCTCTTGTGGTAGTACCACATCTATCGTAAGAAATACTAATAACAACATTACCTCCCTAAGGAAAGAAAAATGTCACAACCTTATATATCATCATATTGTCACACAAAGCTATTACTATCTCGCCATGTCTATCATGACATAATATGAATGTTGTCATTATGTCAAACCTTGTATCATATGGTCAAAACCAAGTTTTGATCCCAAAATACAATATACCAAGAGATCATACCAAATACCAATATTATACTAGTAGTAGGATCAATATAATTTACAATACTAGTGCTAGAATGAGCTATCAGTATCAAGTACCAATAATAAAATCCAATAACAAGCGCCATCTTAAAGTACTAAGGACAAATCTAATGCTTAGCCAACAAAGTGAGATAGGTCTACTCTAGAACCAACTGTATGGTTCCATTAAGGGAGTATAACACCCATGGAAAAGTGTAAACTATTAATGGATCTCCCATCTCTATTATACCCCAATTGTGTAATTACTATTTACTATTACTACATAGGGTAAATATGAATGTAATGTGAATTTTGGAGCTGAATAAATTATGATCATACGTTGTTATCAATGTAAATGTTATATCATTTGATGTTATCTCAATTGATGTTATTTCATGGAATAATATTGCATATATGTGAAAGGATGGTTATTGAATTATTATTCTAACTTTGGAGATGTTTTACGTATATTGCATATGTTGTGAGTAATTGAATGTTATGTGCATGTGTTAGTGGATACAAGTATATGTTATATTCCTCCAAGCAGAGGGGAAGTATCACTCGAGAGAAGATATTGGTTGGGTAACTGGTAAAAGTAAACTATCTAAGCATACACACACCACATTAGAATGATTGAGTTGAGTCAATTTGTTGGAGTTGGTAAGTCATCCTTAGTTGATGTGTCTGCATTGGAAGAGTCTTGTTTATCTACTTGAGCTTTTGGAGATCTTTCTTGTGCTATTACAATTATATTGACTAGTGAGATGTACGTGGAATATGTGTATATATATGCACATACATGTCAATGGGATCTAACGACATGTTTATGCACATGTATAGATGTACCACATGTAAACACTTATCAATATGATGGTAATTATGAATGGTTGTATTTGAATAAAATGTGAACATATATATGTGTGTGTATGTATGGTATATACGCATATCCATATGTATATGTGTATTGATACATGCATACGTTGGTAGATGGACACGCTCATACGGATGCATCGATATAGATATACCTACATATACGTGTACATAGAGGCATATACTTTTATAAATATATATATATATATATATATATATATATATATATATATATTCATACATTCAATATAATGTGTGTATTATATATTGTCTTGCCTGCATATATATATATAAATACATGATGGTATTTATATATATATAATAATTTATATTTAACATATTATATATATTAATAGAAATCGACTATCACTTACCATGATAGAAGCCAATTTATAAAGGCTGAATATAATCAACAATGACTATGATATTGGAGGTCGATTATAGTCATTCAAGACTATGTTATTGAAGGCCGATAGAATAGATTATGATTGTTTTGAGAAGTTGATTCTCACTCTTTCTGCCATTCGATATGAAACATATGAAATGCATTTTGAGTTGCTATCATATATCGATACAAGCTTGGACTTGGTCGACGCCTTTGATAGAGATCAAATTTGACTTAGTAAACATTTTTTCCATGTTTAATATATCTATTGGAGACTTTGTCAAACACATTTAACATCTCAGTTGACTCATTCCCAAACCAAGTTGATAGTGCTTGGGGTTACAATTTGATAGTTGATTGTTTCTAAAGACAAGGAAACTGTGCCAACATTGAGGAGTACGATGTGAAATTGGCGCCACCTCTGGAAACTAAATTGTTGTATATGTCTATTTCATAAGACAATTCAAATTGAGCATATACAAATTGAATAAGTCTATGATTGTTGTCAGTTTTGCAAGTGACCTATAGGTGATTTTGCTGAGTATGAACTTAGGAGGTCACCACCTTGCTGTTGTGTTTCATGTGTTGTTTTGCATAGAGCTTGTTGTCCAATAACATGCCTAAAATATAGGCTAAGAGGTTACCAAGCTTCTCTATAAATAGTTGAACCATTTCATTTAGAAGGGATGCATTCTTTCACAAGATTGTGTATATGCATTTCTCTTGCAAGTCTTTTTACTGCATTATTTCCTACTCTATTTTTATTGTGAGAAAGAGAAAAACTCCATTATATTTGTGAGAGTTGTTAATTGAGTGAAGTGAACTATCAACTTAAGAATTAGAGATCATTGTGACATTCTATAGAAGTTGTTATCAAACTTGTTATTCTTGGAAAGGGATGCATTACTGACAATCATTTGGAAAAGTGTTAATGGGCATGAGGACCTTCTTCTTTGTTATTTTACTTATGAATGATGTGTTTTCCATATATGCTTGAGTTATCTTTCTAGTATGTGAATTTAGAGGAATAAGAATGTCTTTGTAGAGGATATTGAAGCTTTTATGCTATTTTTATGTTGTGCTTGTAAGTTCTCCATAATAGGAGTTTGGTGTTTATCATAGGTATTATATACTAGGTATGATTGAACATGAGAGGCACTTGTGTTACACTTAGCTAAGTTATTGATTAACTAGGATAGCTTGTGTTTACTCCTAGGATGGTTAGTCCAGTATGGGAGGGATCTTGTGTACTTACTTGTTAAGTAGGTTAAAAAGGTGATAGGTTATCTCTGGGATGACAGATTATCCATTGAAGGAAATACCTATGTGTAGTTTAAGATGGCCTTAATTCAAATCAAACCTAAGTAGTGTATGTGATAGATGACCCTCAGTAGAACATACTGAATGAAACACTTTGGCCAAAGTAGTGTGATGACCATTGGCTCCACTGTTAGTTCACCATGATCTATTATTACATTCTATACAAAGATTGTGGGTTTACAAGTTCTACTTATGTAGGACACAACACTATGCTCAGTTGGTTGTCGTTATCGGTTACTCTACCAATCTCTTCGTTGAAGGGAAGGGCCATATATTGAATGATAGATGTGCAGGGGACTACATTAAGAGTCTGTGGTTGGAAAAAAAGTGCCTAAGTGATGTGCCTCCTCCAGAACAGGCGAGAAAAGAACCAAGATTTGAAAGGAAGGATCCTAGACCATCTTACAACTATTTGTTCTAAAACACATTGAGCTATGTATGTACAAATGTATGCATTCTTGTATTGATGTAACTTATGATTTTTGGAAATAGAAAGGAATCCTTAATGTATTATTCATCTTTGTTTTATATTCTCAATAAAGAAAATATTTTTTTATTGCAATGGCTAGTTACATAGTTTGTTTACTTATAAGGTAAAAAATTAGAAATTTTTACTTCATTGAAGGTTTAGTATGTTACAATCTCTTGTTGGAGTACGTGAGACACTAAGAGGGGGGGCGAATCAGTGTCTAGACAAATTAATTCAATTTTCTAACATTTAAAACCCTTTTAAAAACCTTTGAGAACAATATGAATTATGTTTCAAGAGCTAACATGTACCAATCTGAAATTTTTATTCTTAATCACATAAATATAAGCACAAAAATGTATAACTATGAAATAGTAAGATCACAAATGAAACCAAATAAAGAACCATAATACATTGAATTTCTTGAGTGGAAAACCCTCTTGGGGTAGAAAAACCACTCGTAAAATTGCCTCACTAGCTTAATGAACCTCACTAGTTACAAAATGCCTCACTGGAAAAAATGGCCCCACTAACCAAAGAACCTCACTAGTTACAAGAATGCCTCACTGGCAATGTGTCTCACTATCATTAAATGTGCCTCATTGGAAATGATCAATCTATCTCACTGACTTGATCATTTTAACTTCACTATACATTTCTCAATAAAGAATAATTCAACTACAAAGGATCACTCTATTTCTCTACAAATCATATTTTTCTTTCAATCTAATACATTTAATATCTTAAATATTCATTTTTTTGGAATCTTTAAAATACAAAATATATTAGTTATACAATTTGTTTCACATCATGTTTGCAAAACTTCAATTACAAAATTTTGTTTTCATATTCAACATGATAACTTTGTAAAAACACTGAACAAACAAACAATGTTAAATTACTATTTATATAAACATTCCAAAAATGGTAACTACTGCACGCTTCCTTTCAACTAATGCCACATGTAACCTATTAACTATCATCAAGTAAAATCTAAAAAATTCATAACTATTTATATCACCGTAGTCTCTTTATTTTACCAAACTTAAACTACTATCAATTAAATGAACACTATGCATTGTAAGCTTTTGTATACCTTGTAAACATCAACATGTTTGACACAGGGTCATGCCCTAGCAATTGGTTTTTGTAGACACAAAACAATAAACCCGCATATATAAAGAATAAGAGATTCTATATGACACCATGAAGACAAAAGAAAAACTTTGTGCTTCTAAGTAAGAATAATTGGTTGAGAAACAATGTTACCGAAATGAAGTATGCCAACTGAACAGTTTGTGCTTGAAACCCATTTTTCTTCCACTATTAAACCACTTGAAGCTGAGCATTGTCACTTCAAAGACCTCCAACATCATCATTTTATTGTAGCCCTAAGTTTCTTGTTCCCTAACTGAGCAAATAATGATTTCAAAAAGAAATGTATTGCTTTTACAAAATGTATCTGAGAAGTTTCTGCCTTCCAAACATTTGTCATGTGCCAAAATACTAAACTCAACATGTACCTTATCAACCACACAAGTTATCCTCATTAATATGCCTAGCCATTCCCATGGTATGCTCGAAATAATGTCCTTCATAGAGATGTTAGCGGGTATAATGTTAAATATAAGGACTTTGCAATAATCAATGAAAAAATTACTTTAGAAATAAAAACCATGTATATGCCATAAGGTATGAATACTATCAATGGTATTTTATTTCCCATTTTAATTTCAAAGACCTTGGAATTAATATCAAAAAGAACACAACCTTGTCCTTAGGAAGAATGACCTTGAACCACAAATGCTATTGTCTTTTCCATCAAAAATGAAACTTTGCTAATCATATATGTCATGTGTCATATACCATGCAACCAAAGTGTAACTCACCAATTTCATTCTAATCAAGAGAAAACACCAACTCACCAATATAAATATGATCACATGTACCACTTTTTATCAAACACAAGTCTCAGTTGCCATCACAATATCATTGTCTTTATGAAGCTGAAATAGAATTGTAAAGTGCCATCACAGTGTCACTATAATAGTGACTTAAGAATCCAATCAAGTTGTTTACTGACAATTCCATCTATGAAAATATTCCATCAACCTTTATAATGCATTGTCATATGTAAACCAAACATTTCATGTCCATGTATCAAATGAAATGTCTATCATACTAACTAGAATATTTGCATTCCTATCAGATACCTATCATCAAGTGCCTTTTTGTGTCTTTGACATCAACCTTTTCAAATACTTGTCATCAAGAGTCTTTGTGTGTCTTTAACATCAAGGGAAACAACTATGAGAGCCAACAAACTCCCCCTTTGGCCTTGATGGAAAAACACCAAAGCTCTCTCCCCTTTTTGCATCAAGAGACAAAGGGCTGCATAAAAATAGATGAAGCAAATGTAACATAGTCATTGTATGTGCACCAAACTATGCAAAAACTCTATAAAGATACATGTCCAATAGAGGATAGATATGAATATTGTAATAATCAATATATGGTTACCAAAAATCTATAAACACAAATGTAGAGTCACCAAATCCTTGCAATTTAACACAAATCATGGAATAAAAACATTCCAAGAATATACCCATGATATATAGTAGCAAAGAAAATACAAGAGTAATTTTGATATCCATCATGAAGGGCAACAATTGTTGGCTACCTCATGAAAATTTGATCAACACAAAGTAAGTATCAAGATAATTACAAAAATAATGAGCATGCAGAGTTGTCCCTGCTATCTCTAATGAGATATAAATGCCACAAATCTGTATGTCACTATTATGTATGTATGATCACTGAACAAGAAAGCATCAGTATAAAGTATAATAATCTCATAAACCAAGGATGAAATATGAACAAAGAAGCTCCCCCTGACTAAATACATAGGATAAATCAAAGACTTCAAACTTGTTCAAGCACCTGTTATGCTAATTGCAAATCCATGTTACCAAAAAGTTTTTTGTCAATCAATAGTCCATCAACTACAATTATAGTGTTGTTATAAAGTAAGAAAACAATGATACTGTTAAATATTAACCCATAACAAGGAGCACTATTCCAAAATGAGTATATAAGCTTTTCATACAACTGTGTACCCATAACATGAGATCATCATACACTCTAAAAGATATATTACTTGTCAAAGAGAATCACAATGAACCAATTCAATTTGAATATTAGTCATATATGTGAGACCACTAGGACACCAATATACCAATCAACTAATACATCCACTGTGAATCACCAAATATACCTACCCAAGAGTTCTAACAAAAAATACATGTCCAAGATTTGTATGTACTAAACAAGTAGATGCCACTATTATACCAAATAAGTATCACTATACTGTCAAAATAAAATCAACCTGCTAATGTCAAAGTACCATATCAAGTGCCACTATAACAGTGAAACCAAACTATCACATCTAATATCATACTGTAGACAGGTAAAATATACAGATTGACATTGTGCATCTAATCCTGACTACTAACATCGTTTCATCCTGAATCATCCCTCGGTCTAACCATTTAATCAATTCTCCTTATCTAATTAAATTCATCAATTTCCTTCCCTTAATTAAATAAATCATTTTATCTAATTAAGTCACTCTCTTTTGTTAATTAAATCAATATATCTGATCTAATTATCCCTATTTAATTAAATAATTGATTTTATTTGATTAAATCTCTAAAATCTATCCATTAAATTAAATAAATTAAAACCTTATTTGATTTAATCTAACACCATCTCTTTTAATTAAATAAATCAAAATCCTTATTTAATTATTCTCTTATCGTATTCCTCTCTTATTTGATTTAAATAAATTCATAAATTTGAGTCAAATAGGTCACATCATCTAATCTCTCATTAAATTAATTAACCCTTGATTAATTTAGTCTCTAATCATGTCCCATCCTCTAGATTTTGTAAGTTGCATATGAAAATAGATTTAATTCATTTATTGAATTCCTATTTTCCTCACAAGGCATCTTTTGGAATATTCTCCAAATCTGAATTCAAAAATTCCAAGTGAACATGTACATCCAACAAGGAAATAACTTCATCTTACATGTCCTTTTCCTTGAAGCAAGTGGCATTTATTGCATTTTCCCTTCCCTCTTGCAAGTCATTTCAATAAATTTGAAATTCAAAAATATGCATTTATTGGCATAATCCTCAAAACTTGCACATCCTCCATCCACTCATAGATTGACAAGTGGCATCTTGCCATTGGATGAATGTTAGTCCAACATTTCTCAAATTTGGACATTCATCCATCTTGAAATTCTATAAATAAAGAGCTCATATCCTCATTTGATCATCCACAAATTATGCAAAGTTATTATGCAAAAATATTTAGCCATTTCCATCCATCACCATTGAGTTCTTTGTTAGGTTTTTGTAAATTTGTGACTTGGAACTCTCATCCTTCATCAACAAAGTGGATCAAACATCATCAACATATCAAGCTTGCATCTTAGGAATTGGGAAAGGGCCAATTTTCACATCAAATTGGCACCAATTCCCCCATGGGATCATGTGTTTACTATTCTAATTAGGATTGAATCTATATTTTTTTGTTTCATTGTGTTCATTTTTTTCTTTCCTAATTTGAAGTTTGTAAATAGATTTCATGGGGAATCCTTGTTCATGCTTGCTATATCTAACTTAATGTGTTTGTTCTCATTGTTTTGCAGGTATTAGGATTGGGGTTTACACACATACATTGTCAAGAAGATGAGCCAATTTAATCTGAAAACTCCTAAATAACACTATCAATTGTCACTGTAATCAAGATATAGAAACATTAGAAATGCATCAAAGAAGATGTGTAAATGGTAAAGCATATCACTATCATATGCAAGAATGATACCAATGATCATTGTCATACTCACCATGTAAGTATATATATGCCAATCTAATGATGCTAAACAAAATTAAAAAAAATCATCATATATACCATGTCTACCATACGAAGTGTGCCATATAACTGTGATCATGTCAATCACCAACAACCATCCTATGATACCAAAATACCAAACTGATGGTGTAGACATCCAAATTTGACCACTTCCATATGGTTAAAATCGTCTACCCTATTCATCTATTTCGTCAATATTAATTAAACGATTTGTTTAATTAATATTTCATCTTTCTACCTAAAGTATTTAATTTTACAATTAAATACCTTACCTTACACCTTTTCTTCTCTAAATTAGATAAACATGTCAATTTATTTAATTTAGTCATTTGAGCTTTTTAAATCAATTTTTAAATTCTTCCTTTTTCTCTCTTTGTCACATCCTCCATAATCCTTTTTCTAATCTAGATTAATTTAATTAATTCATGATTAGGATATTCACACCCTTAATTAGGGATTAATGTCACATCCTCCAACTTTTCCCACTTGCTTCTAATCCCTTATTAATTTTCCTAACCATGTATTTGCACAACATTAATCTAATTAGCTTACCACATTTAGCATACCTTTTTGGTCAACCTTTATATGTTCCATATTTAGCATTGACCCTCTTTCCCATGTGAATTTTTAATTCACATTTATTCACCCAAAACCCCTCTCTTCCCCATGTGAATTTTTAATTCACATTTATCCTTCCAAGACTCTCCTTATCCCCATGCAAGTTCTAGAACCTTTTGACTTGTCACATCACTCACATGTGTCTAAGTCTTATAGAACCTTTGACTTGTCACATCACTAATATGTGTCAAAATCCCACCTTTTTGGGAGCCTTGTCTTATCCATTAGATTCTCCCAATCATATGAATTTTTAATTCACATTTATTTTTTCAACTACTTTCCTATTCCCCATGGAGATTTTTGGGGAATTCCAAAATTCCTCAAGTGTCACTTTCATTCTCACTTGGGGACAAGAAGTTCATTTTTGAAAAAAATTTCTCATCTCCCAAGGTACTTTCAAAGTACTTTTCCTTCCTCCACATCATTTTTCTTTATTCCACCTCACTTACACTTCATCACATCCTTGACCACTTCACCCTCCACATGTCAAGATGTGAGGGCTTGTGAGTCCTCAACTCACCATAGCCCTTCATCTTGGCCATGGTGGCACAATCTTGACTGTTGAATTCTTTAGAGAATTCAAATTCTTCTATAAATACCCTTTCTTCTAATGCATTTCCATAACTTAGTTATTTTTCACCCTTATGCTACCAAATTATCAAGCCATTTTATAGCATTATTCCTTGCATTAACATCCAAGTTCAAGTGTGTTTTCATTATAGCTTCATCAAGTCTTCATTATCTTGCATCCACCCTTCATTTCACAGCCATCCAGGGAGCACACAAATCAATGACATCAAGGGCCAACCAAGGGATCAACACACAAAAGGTATAATCACTAGCTTCATTATCTATCTTTTGTGTTTTCTTGCTTAGACTAATCATTTGAGGTGATATTGTGTTTTTCTTTGCATTCTAGTTTAGTTAGTTTGCATACTTAGATTAGGATAAAAATACCATCACATTTTTGGCATGCCCATTGGGACCCACAAATGGGTTCCATCCTTTTATGATTTTTGTTCAAGTTGTTTGCAGGTTTAGGTTGCAGAGGGGTGAATCTGCCTAGGAGGGACGAACTTGCCCTTGTAGAGGGGTGAACTTGCCCAGGAGGGATGAACCTGCCCCTGTAGAAGGGTGAACCTACCCAAAAACTTAGCTCTCTGTAAAAAAAAAAATTGACTATTTCTTGCAAAAGGGCGAACCTACCCAAAAACTTAGTTCTCTGTAAATCTATTTTTTGACTATTTGTTGTAGAAGGGTGAACCTGCCCAAAAACTTAGCTTTCTGTAAATATGTTTTTTGACTGTTTGTTGTAAAGGGGAAAACCTACCTTAAACAAAGCACTTTGGGAGGTAAAACAATAATTTTAGCTTCATTTTTACTTTATTTTTTTTATCATTTTCATATTTTAACCCCCTAATATCGCATGTTTACGAGTGTATTTGTGTTTTTTAACATTTATATAGCTTATTTCGTGATTGACGAAGAATGGAGGACAAAACAACTAACATTTTCTTGCAGGGAAATTCGTTTATTTAGTTGCTTAACGTTTTCCTTCTTTTTTTGTTGATTAATCTAGGCACATAGTTTAACTAAGGGGAGTAAAATTTATTATTTGTTGTGTCTGCAACTCTTTTTGTGTCACCCAAGGGGGCATTATTTTGTTCACGCTTTCCCCTTGCACTTCGTGTGAGCCTGAGGAGTAGCCGAAAATGATTAGTGCCTACTTTCTAGTAGAACCTGCTTAGGGATTTCATCACCCCAAGGGACGATCCTAACCACGCGTACCAGTGGGGTATAGAAAGGGGGGAGAGCCAAAGTTGTACCCCAATCTAGTCACATTTTGTCTGACAGAGTATCGAAGCTAGGGTGATACCTAGATAGACTTGAAGAGTTATTCTGAGCCCTTCAATATCTCATTGGGGTTCCTGACTCACGCTTGTGATGGGTTGATGTTCATGGTTGTGCCTCACGTACTGAGAGTATATCGAGGACTCCCTACAAGCCTTGTGCATCCTAGATTAAGGATTTTCTTGGCCATACATGTTATGCCTCGCATAACCACCCCATTTTAAAATTTGATTAAAATGGGACCCTATTTTGTTTTTCACTCTTTTTGTTTTTCCCCCTTCAATTTTGAGGTTTTACTTTTCCTTGGCATGTGTTTAATATGTTTGTCTTGCTTGCCCAAGTGTTTTTCCCAAGTTGAATATTGAAAATCTTATGTTTTGGGCTAAGTTCGGGTTTTCACCCTAGTTCAAAATTTTCCTGTTCGTTTGGATTTTCCCAAACTTCTTTTGAAATCTAGTTTCTTGCCGTCATTCGAGTTTTTGAGCCAATTCAGGATTTTTCACCCCATCCAGATTTTCCTGGATTGTGTTCGGAGTCCAGCCAACTTGTTTTGCACTGTGATTCAGGAATTTCTGGACTCTACAAAATTCTCCCTAGGTCTGATTTTTCTAGATTTATGCCTCGTCGTTGGGTTTTCGATTTTGGTTGATTTTTGGAGCTTTATGCCATTTTGCTTTATCATTTGCATTCTCCTGAGTTAAGATGTTCACCTTGTTGTGCTTTAGAATGTTATGGTCTAGCTTGGAGTTCAATTTCTTGTGTGTTTGGTCATTTCATGGCTTTCCCTATGCATTCATGGTTAAAATCTAGGGTTTCATGCCTAGGGCGTCACCATCTCGTCTTGTTTGGCTTTTGATTGAGCCTAGGATTCAAAGAAGTTATGTAGGAGGCTCATGTTGAGCAATTTTTGTGCCCAAGGTCCACAAATTTTTGACCTTTGGTCAATTTGGGTGAAGTTGTTGCCATTTTTCGAGTTTTCTGTCGACCTTGGGATTTTCCATCCTGGTCAGATTTTCCCGGATCTCTTCAGCTTCCTAGAAATGTGCTATAGTTCAAAGTTTTGCACTCTTCGTGGAATTCTGGTCTGGCTAGATTTTTCTGAATTCTCTATTGTGCCTTGTGGAATTTAGGAAGTTGGATAAAATTGGTAAATCTAATGATGAATGCTTGATATTCTTTACTTATTTTGGTGAATTTCAATGATATATCCAATCCTCCTTCATTTGAGTGATCTCTTGGTACACCTTATGCCTGCTTCAAAATTCTCTGTTCTAGCCAGATTTTCCCAATTTCCTTCATTTTCTCGAAGTGCAAATGTTCTGAGTCCTCCATGGAAATCTGGTTCGGCTAGACTTTTTTGAATTTTTTGGGAGGTGCTGTGAAGCAAAGAGATTTGCTGAAATGGATGATTCCAATGATAAGTTCTTGTGTTTCCATGCTTTAATTTGGTAATTTCACTGTTGTATGTTGCTTATGTTCATTTTGATGATCTAATATCAATGCTTAATGGCTAATTTAATGGTTTTTATCATAATTTTAAGCTAAAACTTTGATGAAATGTTGTCAACAATCAGATTCTCACTTTGGTGTTTGATGAATGCAGGTTGAGTCTAGCAAGGCAGTGACTAGAATGGCTAAGAGGGACTGGGACAATACGATGGGGTAGATCTGAAGAATAACATTGTTGCCATTGAATGGTGAATTAGGGTTTTGCTGATGCCACTTGAGGACAACTTGCAGAGGATATTCTTGATGGTGAAGGCCATAACAAAGAAAAGTATGGGTGATGTGGAGGAAGCAGTTATTGCAAAAATGTGTCAAAAGTCGTGCTTCTTCATCATTCATTCTTCTTCTTCTTCACGTGTTTTGGTCTGTTTCTTGCCTCTAGTTAATGCCCTTGCATTTGATGCATGTTGAATTTTTTTCAAACTCCTTCTAGGGCTGAAGTGTTCTATAACCAACTCATTTTGTAAACCCTAAACTAGGCCGATGCATTTTTGGACACATTTTATAAATATGGCATTTTTCCTCTTTTGTAAGGGTTAGAAGTTTGACGAGTTGGAAATTTTTAGAAGGGTTAAGAAAGGTGAAGACATGTTAGAAGGGTTAGAAAGAGTTAGAAAGAAGCAAGTTAGGGTTTTGAAGTAAGTTAGATGTTTTCTCATTTTTACAGTTCGCCAGGAAGGGGAGGTGATGTATCTTCCAAATTTTCTTAGCATAGATGGAGACAATTTGAAGACATGGGTTTTTTGTACACTGGTGATCTTGCCAGATTTGTAGATGTTGCTTATTTGTTTCATTAACAGTAGGAGCAACCAGATTTAAACCTTCTTTATATTATGCTCTAGAATGGTATCCATTTTTTGTTAATCATTTTGATTTGAAAGCTTTCAAGGAATGAAATTTTATCTTATGTTTTGTTTGAATGATGATTTGCAATTTATTGTTAAAGTTGGCACTGTGAATGAATGAAACTTTGTATCAATTACAAGTTAATTTTTTTTCTGTAATTCTAGTTTAGGAATTCCTTGGAAGGAAACAAATTTGATTAGTTGAATGAATCAACATTATTTTCAATTTGAAAACCTTAATCTATCTTTTTCTATTTATTTAAAACCACAAGTTAAAGTAGGTTTAGATAGATGTTTGATCTTGTAACAATCCAGAAGCTCAAAACCAATAGGCCCCTTGGACATTACAGCCATATTGACCACTTTGTGAAACAACATTGTGAACCAACATCAAAGACCTTGAGAGGTGATTAGTTTGATTACTAGTTGTCTCTTTCAGGAGAGGTGAGATACTTTTACTTTTATCTTACTTGTATTTTGTGGGTCAATTTGGCACATCAACAATACCCTTAACACTAATCATAAGATATTGTTGTTTGAAGTGTCTTCTTATGGAAAACCAGTAAACTTTTTGACTAGTTAGCCTTATTACTTTTTTTTATATATTTTAAGTCCTTACCATAGTCATTTCCATCCAAGTCAAGTTCTAGTTTTCTACAGAGGGGTGTACCTTCCCAGGAGGGGAGGACATGCCCCTACAAAAGGGTGAACCTACACTATAGAAGGGCGAACTTTCCCCCCAAATAGTCAATTTCACCTCGTTCATTCATTTTGATCCTTTCTTCATCCATCTTAAGCATTCGTTCACCCATTCCAGTAATCCATCCACGTGTTCTAAACATCTTTTCATCCCTTCCAAACTTCTGTTTGTTCATTCCAAACATCCGTTTCTCATTCCAATTGCCTGTTTCACCGATTGGGGAACTCATTTTATTGTTTAGAGATCTCGTTTCACCATTCAGGGAACCCATTTCATTGCTTAGGGATCTCATTTCACCATTCGAAAGACTTATTCCATTTTCTAGTGAACCCGTTTCAACATTTGTTAGGCTCATTTGCCTGATTTAAACAAAAACTAGTTGGTAACCTAAAACCTTGTCGTTTGTTGTGATCTAAGCACTTTGATTCTCTTTCATCCACTCGCAATTCATCCTTCAATCCATTTGCACTTTCCAAAAGATCACTTAATCATCACCCACATCATATAGGCACCTTTAGAGCATCTTTAGGTTGCATTGTTCATCATCGTTCTTTCAATCCAAATCCCCTAAACCTTGTTTTTGAGGTTATTATCCCAATTGAACAAGGCATTTGAATCCAATCGTTATCCTACATATCAATCATTGTCTTCGGCCCAATCAATCCATTTCTATCTTGAGCTGGATTCGGTGCCATAATCCTTTATCTATCCTTCAATCCAATTGACCAACGCCTTAAATCGCCTAGGGTGATTTTTTAACTAGGTTTAGAATCCTTTACATCATCCATTACCTAATCTTTCCAATCGTTTATCAATCAATCCTATCTAATCATCCAATCTCAATCTAATCATTCAATCTCAATCCTATCTAATCCTTTAATCTCAATCCTATCCAATCACCCAATCAATCAACTATCTAATCAATCCAATCATCCAATCCCTCACCCAACCAACCAATCCTTATCAAATCCAAATCAATATTCCAACTGTCATTTAGGTCATCCTTGCATTAAATCTAGTCCCATCCTAGTTCAACCATAGTTTTTGCATTCCCGTTTGAACTAGATCACAAATCAAGAAGAAAATGGCACAACAATAAGGTCAACATTCCCAATTGAACATTCCTCAAGACCCTAAAAATGGGGAAAACACTTCCAAAAATCCCAATAATGGTGTGAATGCCTCTTAGGATCCTAACAATGGTGTGAACATCCCCCAAGACCCTCATAATGGTACTTCATCACAATCTGACACCAATGGTCAAAACATTTCACTACCTGGTGACAAAAACATGATCAATCAACCTGAAGTTACCATTGATGAATACCTAAGTAATCCTACTAATGTTCAGATGACAGATCACCTTGACAAATGTGGGGATAAAATCCTCTCTACTTTACCCATGAAAGGAGTGAAACTGCCATCTAGCTTTGATATGTCATAGTATACCCATACCTAGCCTCCACCAGTACATTAAGACTCACAAAATGTTCTTGGAAACTTCTATGCTCCTAGGGTACACCCATAGATAACTAGTATCATCCTGAGTTTGGGAAAGTTGTGATACATCAAGTTACTAATTATCCTCCCATTCCATCTGTTACCCCTACTATACCATCTGATCCTTATGATCCCTATGCCTATGGAACGCCACAAAGAATCTCATCCACTCCACCATTCGCACCTCAATACCCAAGTCAACCATCCATCAACACTGGGGGCAACCCATTTCTTGCATTAATGCCACCACTAGGACATGTACCCACAAGCAGTCCCCTATCGACCCCTCAAGGCAATACTCCTCATCAATCCATTGCTTCGCAAGTACTGTCGGACCATGCAACCATCTCCTCACAAGCACCACCACAACATACCACTACCATTTCAGTTCCCATACAACATCATCATCAACAACCCCAACAGAACATGCCACAGCAAAATGTTCCAAACCTATAATAACATGTTGTCACCAATATACAACCTCATCATACAACACAAACTGCATCACACCCTCAACAACCACCCCATGGTGCTTCTAGGGCAGTCCCAAAACAACAACACTTCCCATCTCGCCCACCTCATCAACAATCACATATACACATCCCCCAAAAAATGTGGCATAATCCTCTCATGTAGTATCTCTACCATCCATCCAACACATACACTACTTATTTTGATCCAAATATCCATGTGATTGCTCAGAACCCACTACAGACGCAACCACCTCCTTACATAAATCCCCTACAATCACATACCAATCCATACCAACAATAATCTAATCCACAACCACCTCCACATGTCACACAACAACCTAATGTTTCGTATAATTACCAAGCCAATCCTTATTATGCTTAGCAATAACTTGTGCATCAGCAAGGTGTCTCATCCATGTCCTACGTGCAACAATCGCCACCTCATCAACATGGTACTCAGGCTACCTCTTATTACTAGCAACAACCACCTTATCAACAAGGGGCCTCCACATACTACCAAGCTCCATATAATGCTCCATCAACTTCATACTACCAGCAACAGCCATCTCAACAATAGGCACCTTCCACCTCTTACTTGTCATCATCCCATCAACATTACATTAATCCCCAACATACTTACGCTAATCAGTATCAACCTACATCCTCATATGATCCATATGCATTGCATCAGAAATATCCACTTCAGTCGTCCAATCCAATTCCACCAATCAATAAAGACCTAGAAGAGCTCAAAGCTGCATTGAAAGATCTACAAGAAGGAACATCCAAGAAATCCTTCAAATTTGAGGAAATTTTCCCATATCCATTTGACTCCTCGATTTCGCTCAGCCCCTTCCCAAAATTTTTTGAGATACCCAAGTTTGACAAGTATATGGGAACCAAAGATCCAAAGGCCCATCTGCAAGAGTTCTATGCAAAATGTCAGGATGTTCAACATAATGAAAATTTTCTCTTACGTCTATTCCCTAGAAGCTAAGGAGGACCAGCCTTAGATTGGTCCATGGGTCTCAGGAAGGGGACAGTTTCTTCATTCGCTGATCTTTCCAAACATTTTGTCAAACATTTCTCCTTTAACTTGGAGAAAGGAATTGATACTCTAGACCTCTTGAAGGAGAAACAACGTGATGGAGAAACTTTTAATAAATACTTACAAAGGTGGCGAGTTGTTGCTAGCCATATGAAGTCCCCTCCCAGTGAAAAGGAAATGGTCATTCTTTTTGTGGCTAATGCCCATCCTGAACTAGCACATTCTCTTAATCTTCATTTTTTTACTACCTTCACAGAGGTTATCGAAAAAGGCCCCATCATTGAGAGAACACTTATTGCAAAATGGAAAATTAAACTATATAACTCGGATAAGGACAAGTCATATGGTGACAAATCCCATTATTGGAATAAAAACAAGAATGTAGTCAATGATGGTGTCATTGAAACTAAACATGTTCAAGTGGCCAATACCTTCTAGAGGCAACAACCATCCATGCCCAACACCATATTCATGCAATAGGGGGCACCTCGCACCCCCAACAATCCAATCAAGGGAATAGTAAATTCCAATACACCCAATTAGGAAAACCCTTGAGCACCGCCTTCCATATATTGTTGCAGGTCAATTACCCAATTACATATCCTATGGCCAAGCCACCCAATGAATCTAAGCCTAAACCAACCTAGTTTAAAGAGAACGAATACTGTGAGTTTCACGAGATTAAAGGGAATACCCTAAATAAGTGTCAGAGTCTAAAAACATACATCCAAGATCTTATAGATTGAGGAGATATTCATGTGGATGCCAACCATACTTCATTGTCCAATGTGTTGGATCTCCGTTGTGTTTATGGTTTGTCCTTGATGATAAAATTCACTTCCTTGGTTCTCTATGTTGAAAATTCAGATTGGATCTTTATGATTTATCATGTCACAATCAAGGGAACAGTAAACACCAATACACCTAATTCCACCAGTCATCATCCCCATCATCATCCCATAGGCACCTTTCACCTCTTACCTGTCATCATCCCTTCAACATTACATTAATCCCCAACATACTTATGTTAATCAGTATCAACCTACATCCTCAACATTACATAAATCCCCAACATACTTATGCTAATCAGTGCAACAGGGGGCACCTCGCACCCCCAACAATCAAATCAAGGGAATAGTAAATGCCAATACACCCAATTAGGAAAACCCTTGAGCACTATCTTCCATAGATTGTTGCGGGTCAATTACCCAATTACATATCTTGTGACCAAGCCACCCAATGAATCTAAGCCTAAACCAACCTGGTTTAAAGAGAATAAATACTGTGAGTTTCACAAGATTAAAGGGAATACCCTAAATAAGTGTCAGAGTCTAAAAACATACATCCAAGATCTTATAGATCGAGGAGATATTCATGTGGATGCCAACTAGACTTCATCGTCCAATGTGTTGGATCTCAGTTGTGTTTATGGTTTGTCCTTGATGACAAAATTCACTTCCTTGGTTCTCTATGTTGACAGTTCAGATTGGATTTTTATGATTTATCATGTCACATATTTGATGACTCTTGGCTTTTACAGATGGTTATTTGTTATGATTCAAATTCATGGTGATGAGAATTATGTTTCAATGTTATGAATTCTATTTCTTTGACTGACAGAGTTTGACAGATGGTTTCTTTGTTAGGATGGTTCTTTTATTATTGCATACCACAAGTGTATTCCACATGATTACAAGCCACCATGACATACATATGGAAAATTCATTTTTAGGTATCTCATAACTTTTTGGACAATGTTCAGATTGAACATTCTTGGTCTCAAACTCAAGTATTCTCAGTTGATTATGATATATCAGTACATTATCTTTGGCTCATTGACATCTTTATGGATTATTTTGGTTGCTTGGATATTTGGACACCATCTTGCATACTCCTGCAGTATTTTAATTTGATCGGCTTTGTCATGTCTTTCTTAAAGACTCTAAAGCCATTTGATTACATTCTTTGAACTCACATTTTTGGAGGCATTACATTTATGTTGGTTCTGACATCTCATTTGTCTAATGGAATTGGTTGATTCTCATGGCATATATTCTTTTTAACATTATATTTGGAGTCTTCTATACTCAAATGGTCTATATTCAAAGGAAAATACTTGTCTTTATTTTTCTTATCGAACCCTTCTCTTTTTGCATGAGATAATAAGGGTCGACATCATTCACATGTTCTTTTTTTTGGGCTCACACATACTTCATTGGCAGCGACAGTTATTATGGCATCTTTTTTTCATGGGCAGTGACACGTGGTGTTGATATGGCTTTCATTGAATACATTGACTTTGACAAGTCACGAAGATAATAATATTGGTGTTAGCCTACTTGATAATTGGTATAAGGTAGTAGATTTTATTTCATTATGATGTCTTTATTAAAATTGGATTTGAAACTTCATTATGTTCATTTCTAAATTCATCGAATGGTTTGGAAAAGGAAAGAATAGGGAAAAGTGCATTTTCATTATGCTATCTCTTTGCAAGGGTATGGAACCCTAACCAATGCCACCTTGGAGAAAGTTTATCTACTGTTTCTTTCATTGAATTCTTTACTGTTAATCTTTTTCCAGCTGGCTGTAATGTCTTTGTCAGGAAGAAATCAACAAGTGTTCTTTTGTAATGAAGAGTGTGGTTGCGAATGGAGTCATGGGAGTTATAGATTTGGCCGGTATTTATGTCTTTGATTGCTGCACAAATAGGTATCTTTATTTGGTGTTTTTATTTAGCAAATGGCAATCCTTGGGCATTATTGGTTTTTTGGAAATCTCTTTATGGTTGGAGAGGTTTTTCTTTGCATGATCAGATTTATGCAAAAGCTATTTTGACTTACTCATATCAATTATTATTGTGTTCATTTTTGAAATGAAATGGTTACATGGAAAAATATTCTTTGTGCTTTGATGGTTTATGATTTTCAGTTGTGGGCAGTCGTGGTTTTGAGAAAATTTATTAGATGCAATTTTGAAATTCCTTCATTCTTTACAAAATTTATAGTTTCAGCTTATGGGTATACAGAATTAATGTTTTCAGTATTTGGGTTTTCTAAAATTTGTTTCAAATGGTCTTTATTATGAAGAGAACTACACTTGATATGGGTTTTTGGTTAAAAACTCTTGCAATGAAAAAGAGCAGTGATATATCATTGACATGTTTATTTATAGCCTGTTGTCCAGGCGTTACTCTTGCAGACATTTACTCTTCTGGCACATATTCTTAAAACAACAAGATATTTATAGATTCCTCTGATAAACACATCTTTGAAGACTTTCTTTTGATAGACATACTTAAAAAATTGTATAAAAACCAATGTTGAATACACTGTGAGAACTTTTGTTGTGATTCTAAAACTTTGTTCTTTGGCTATATCAAAAAATGTATTGAAATACTCTATAATAAAAATCTAAAAAACAAAGATGCAGAGATATATTGTAATATTCTTCTCTATGTAATATTTTAAGGATTCAATTTTTTGAATTCTTAGGGTATTTAGGTAGATGAGAAAATAAAGAGTTATGAGCTTAACTAAAAACAGAGATATCCTCTAAGATATTATTATTGTTCAAAAATATAATTTGAGATAGATATCTCTAAATGAGGGGTTGGTGCTCCTTGAGTGGGTGCTCAAAAATTATCCTATAAGGCATTGTGAACAGTTGGCTAAAAGATTAAGCCTGCAAGGCATTTCAGGAGTGGTTTTTATACCCCAAGAGGGTTTTCCAATCTGCAAAATCTTGTGTCTCTTTGTACTTATGTGTTCTCACTGCTTTACTAAGTTGTTTACTGCTTTGTTCATTGATTGGTTACTACTTTTCTCAATTCTAGTTCTAAATGATTACATTCAACTTATGAATGCTTTAATCATTTTAATATTGAGATGAAATCTGAGCTATGGTTTAATTTTATGAAAAATTGTTCAAATTTGTTTTGACACTGATTCACCGCCCCCTCTCAGTGTCATTTTCACTCCAACACAATGCTCAATTACAAATATATCAAAACGCTTTCCCTAAGCATAGCCAAGATCCTAACACATCTAACACAAACCCAGGACCTAACAATAACAATAATCAGAATAACAACACCAACAACATTAGTTAGAAAAATGTGCTACTTAACTATGAGGGTCTCATCATGCACATTGAACAAGCAGAACCGCATGTGTCTATGATACATGTCAAAAGCAAAGAGCCTCAATGTTTTGTTACCACTTGCTACACCCACATTATTATCACTAGAGCTACAACACCAGCCCCATCACCTCCTGTGAACTCTCAGTATAACATCCTTGACCATCTAGGAAAGACCGCAATACATTTATCTATCTTAGATTTGCTAAAGTCTTCTCCTATATAATAGGAAATCTTGACAAAGGATTTATAGGATGCCCGTGCTCCTGATAACATCGGCCCCACACAATTCCAAGCCCTAGTTGGACATCTATCATCAACCTACCAACTAGGTTTCAGTCAAAATGACATGCCTACCATCAATGCCAACCACAATCGACCCCTTCATATAGAGGTTCTCATTGCTCGACATAAAGTAAAGAAGGTCTTGATAGATAATGGCTCTACTCTCAATCTATGTACATTAAAATTCATAAAGTAGGTAGGATATACCCACACTGATTTAAGTAATTAGATTATCACTATAAAGGCTTATGAAAAGGGATTCTAAAGGGGTTATTGAGCTCCCAATTCAAGTTGGCCATGTTATATAATACACCACCTGTCATGTCCTTGATTTGGACCTCCTCTACAATCTTCTTCTTAGCTGGCCATGGATCCATGCCATGCAAGACGTCCCATCCACCAATCATCAATGCTTGAAATTCCCATTTAATGGAATGGAAGTTACGATACAAGCCAATCCTCAACCTTTTGAATATTGTCACTCACTTGAAGATTCATTCCCCCACTCCCATTACTGTCCAGGAGTTGAAATGGGACCATTGGCGACATCTTCATCCAATCCATCATCTAATTCATCACTCGTCACCACATATGCCCCATCTTCTACATCTAATTCCACTATCACCAAGGTCCATATCATTAACAAGGGATGTAGTGAGTATAAAATGTGTATTTCTTTGAACGTGGAAACCATGCCACCCTCACTACACACATATGGTCAACCCTTTGAATCTGCACCAAAGAAGGAACAAAAGGTAGTCACCTTGAGCTCCAAAAATGTGGGCACTAGCACTTATGTATCTTCTGAGTTACCAGAGTATTTGCCTAAAGATGATATAAGTCAATGGATATATCGTGAAGAACTTAAACCTACTCCTCCTTTAAAGGAATATTTTCAAGAGATGTACCCTTGGCCCTCTAAGTATGATGAAAATTACAATTATTAGGGGGGAGGTATTGGTCCAAAAAAGATAGGAAGAAAGCAACTAATTGACACTTATGTACATCCAAAGAATTTAGGCTTAGGCTATGACAAAAAGAAAAAGGGTCCCACAGCATCAACTAGTATTTCCAATAACTTCATTGTGAGCGATGGTCTTTTGGAAGATGTACCAGAAGAAGAATGTATCATACATGCATATGATGATGTAGATCACATATACATTTCCTCCATGTTTGAATGCCTGTCCATTTGCACCATTAGCCTTTCCCTTCACCATCCCGAACTCATCGATTGGGACCAACATGACAACACACCTACCAACTCACTTACCTCAATGGATACCTATGTACACCTCATGGGATTTAAGGAAGATGAAAAACCTAGTCACAAAAATAAGAAAAAGAAAAATCCAAAAGGGTCACCTAGTGAAAACCTCCTTGAGGCACTTCTTGACTCGAAAAAAGTCAAAACAAAGAACGTATCTAATAGTGAAAACCTCAGTGAGGTGCCAGAAGATGCGGGCGTCCATCTTCCCCTTGTAGGAACACAATGGTCTAAATGATCCTCCATCTTGATAGAAGAAACACAAGAAATTAATTTTGGAATTGAAGAGGATCCCAAAATCACTTATGTATCTAAATCATTATTAGAAGAAGAGTATTCCACCATCTCCAAGATCCTCAAGGAAAGCAAGATCAATTTTGCATGGGCATATTCAAACTTGCCTGGATTAGACCCTACCTTGGTTGTACACCATCTAGATGTGCATCCTGATGCAAAACCAATTAAGCAGAAGCTCTGCAAAATGCACCAGCAAGTTTCCCTATTGGTCAAGAAAGAATTGAAGAAATTGTTGGAAGCCAAATTTATAAGACTCATTGACTACTTTGAATGGGTCTCCAACATTGTCCTAGTAGCAAAACCTAATGGGGATATTAGAATATGTATATACTTTTGTGATCTTAACAAGGCGTGTCCTAAAGATGACTTTCTTTTGTTGAATATAGACATGTTGGTTGATTTAACTGTAGGACACAAGATGCTATCCCTCGTGGATGACTTTTCTAGATATAATCAAATCAGGATTGTGCCCGAAGATCAACATAAAACAAAATTTACTACACCTTGGGGTACATTTTGTTATAATTTCATGCCCTTCAAGTTTAAGAACATAGGGGCAACTTATCAATGTGCAATGACCATCATATTTCATGATCTTATCCACATGATCATGGAAGGCTATGTTGATGGTCTCTTAGGAAAATCAAGAACTAGAGCAGAACACCCTACAGTCCTACAAAATATCTTTGAACGGTTAAAGCACTACGAGTTGTGTCTAAATCCAAAGAAATATGTGTTTGAGGTTATGTCAGGAAAACTGTTAGGCTTCATTTTCTCCAAGAGACACATAGAAGTGGATCCTTCCAAAGTCAAAGAAGTTATGGATATGCCTCCACCTCACAATCTAAAACAATTAAGGAGTCTCCATGGTAAGCTACAGTCCATCAAAAGATTCATAGCATAGTTAGCAGACAAATGCCAACCATTCACCCACCTCCTAAAAAATCATATATCCTTCAAGTGGGATCCTGTGTGTCAGCAAGGTTTTGAAAAAATTAAGAAATACTTGGCTCATCCTCCAGTCCTTATGCCTCCAATCCTAGGGAAGCCACTCTTATTATACATCTTAGATACTTTAGTGGCACTAGGGACACTACTAGCACAACATGATGAGTCATCCAAAGAAAGAGCAATCTACTATATTAGTTGAACCTTAGTTGGCTATGAGCTCAACCACTCTTCAATAAAGAAGGCCTTCCTAGCCGTAGTTTTCTATTCAAAAAAGCTTAGACATTATATGCTCAACCATCCAGTCAAATTAATATCAAAAGTTGACCCACTTAAATATTTACTATCCAAAACAACTTTGACTAGCTAAATGGCTAAATGGGTTATGTTGTTGAGTGAGTTTGACATAGAATATGTGGACTGCAAAGCTATTAAGGGATAGGTGATAGAAGATCATTTAGTCGATGCTCCCTTGCTTGATGCACATCCTTTGGTGATGGAATTTCCTGATGAGGAAGTCTTTACAGTAGCAGAAACCACCACGTGGACACTACTTTGATGGGTCATATACACATAATGGATCGGGGGTAGGCATATTGTTTGTCACTCCCCAAGTTGATTATATTCCAAAGTCATTTAGATTCACCTTTCCATGCACCAACAATATAGCAGAGTATGAAACTCTTCTCACTCACCTTAAAACCAAAATCAAATGGACTATCACTTACTTAAGAGTCTTTAGTGATTCACAATTAGTCATCAAACAAGTCAATGATGAGTTCTTAACAAAGGATGAAAAATTGTTGCCTTATAAGCACATGGTTGATGACTTTAATAAATCTCTCACCTCTATTAAGTTTGACTAGATCCCCAGAATACAGAACAAAGTTGTTGACACAATGGATACAAGTGGTTCCTTGATTGACATGCCTAAAGATTAGACAAAATGTGAATTCCTGATTGAACAACTTTTAATCCCTGCATACGATATCCCTGAGAGTGAGATGGTGTGTGAAATCGTAGGTCCTACATCCGCATGGTATCATGAAATATATGCTTGTCTTCATGACAACATCCTACCCGCTGACCTTACCCGAAATCAACACAAATCATTCATCCAATGTACATCCCATTACACCATCATAGGTGATACTCTTTATCGTCGCAGATATGATAGAACTCTTCTTCGGTCTCTAAATGAGGCCGAAGCTCACACTGCATTAATAGAGGTACATAGTGGTGTTTGTGGAGCCCACTCAAACAGAATGGCCTTAGCAAAGAAGATTCTGAGGGTTGGTTATTATTGGCCTACATTGTAGCATGACTCTTGTGACTTTGTGAAGAAATGTTTACCTTGCCAACAACATGTAGACCTAACACATGCTCCTGCTCAAGATCTAAAACCTATTGTAGCACCATGGCCCTTTTCTCAGTGGGGTTTCGATTTAGTTGGAAAGATATATCCTCCATCTTATGATGGCAACACCTTCATTATTACTGCCACTGAGTACTTCACTAAGTGCTTGGAATCCATACCACTCTCCCAAATAATGGGTACTCAGATATCCAAGTTCATCCTCTATCATATCATATGCAAATATGACATCCCCTCCACCATCATCTCTAACAATGGTAAGCCATTCAAAAACTAGGCTATAAAAGAGCTATGTAACACCTTTCATATCCAACACCAGTGGTCCACACCCTACTATCCCCAAGGTAATGGACAGGCAGAAGCCACTAACAAAAAATTGATCAAAATCTTGAAAAAGGTTGTCAACAGTACTAGTTGAGATTGGCACCTCCACCTCCACCTACCCTTTGGGCTTATCGCACATCAATCCGCACTCCCACTGGTGCCACTCCATATTCCCTAGTCTATGGTGTTGAATCCATCTTTCCTAGTAAAGTTGAAATCCTATCTCTGAGAATATCTTTAAAGAATCTCATCAC
The DNA here is from genome assembly GCA_007258455.2 of Sequoia sempervirens. Lineage (NCBI taxonomy): Eukaryota > Viridiplantae > Streptophyta > Pinopsida > Cupressales > Cupressaceae > Sequoia > Sequoia sempervirens. Next base: position 139,895 of record VDFB02260882.1, on the reverse strand, counting down.
AAAAGAAGAATCACGGGTTGCTTGCCTTGCCCAATTGGAGCTCCTAGATGAAAAGATGACCAGAGCATACAATCACCTTTAGACGTATCAGAATCATCTCAAGAGGAGTTATAACAAGAAATTTTTTCACCGCCAATTTAACATTGGAGATCTAGTTCTTAAAGAAAAGCAGCGTACACAATAGGATCGAGACAAGAAGGGGAAGTTTGAACCTAATTAGTTGGGTCCTTATGTTATCACAGCAAGATATGGATCAGAGGCTTACCACCTTGCCACACATGAAGGGGAACCCCTTGAAGATCCTATCAACATAATGCACCTAAAGAGGTTTTACACTTAAATCAGTTGGGTCCTCCTATCTTGCCATAATCTAAAAAATACAAAAAAATTGAAAAATCAGAAAAATACAAAAATAGTAAAGAGAAATAAGTTCATCCTATGGTGAAAACCACCCTTGGTGGCACGTTGGATAAGTATGGTTGGTGAAAACCTGGTAATAGGTGTCATCCATAGAGAGCTTAATCATTATCTACCTTGTTTCCTAGTTGCCGCATGTCTCCATATCCTATCCTATCCTATCACTTCATCCACATCCTAACCTTGGCCACTTGGTATGTTTTGATTGAGCATTGGATGATTAAGCGCTATCAGTCATCCTAAGCTTTTATCCTCATCTGGTTCTCTTGTCAGTCTATCATCATCTAGGGTCTTTCATTGTGTCAGTCTTGACTTAGATATCCATCCAGTCATGTTGTTCTTTTTGTTCTTTGTCAAATTGTGTTGCCCCTGCGCTTTCACATAGGCAAGGCCGATCATTTGATCCACCCTCATGGAATTTTGACCATCTCATTTCAGTCATCCATCATCTGTCTCCATCATCCCCTTTGCACTCTTATCCATAGTCGATCATTGTTTTTCTTTTCTAAACTACGTTTCCTCTACACTTTCACATAGGGAAGGTTGATCATTTGATCCTCCCCCGAGGCATTTTTCAATCATGTCTTTCATCATTGATCTCCATTGGTCCTCTTTCTATTTTTATCCATGGTCTTTTCTTGAACTATAAGGGCTCTACACTTTCACGTAGGCAAGGCTCATCTTTGATCAGTCCCCAAGCCCCTAGATTGTTAGGGTGTGTCAGTCTTGTGTCACTCTTTTGTCTAGTCTCTTGTGTTATGTTGTCAAGTATGCCCTTATCCAGCTAGTTCATCACAAAGAAGATCCTCTAGTATCAGAAGATATTATAAGTGTCAAAAATGATGTGTCATGTGGGTCATCTTAGTTTAGTATCCATCATCGGTCTCAACAGGATGCATCCTTTTGAATAGACCTCATCAATCCCATCCATCCTCTCGATCCTATGGAAAAGGACATTTGAACTTGATTGTGATCTTTTAATACTTTTGGCTTTTGTTTATTGTTTGAGTGCCCTATTCCAACTAATCAAGGTCACCATGATCTATCATATTATGGTGTGTTTTGATGGGTTAACATAGGGGCATATCTTGATCATTTATTGTTGTTGTCTATTGGGTCGTCCCACGTAGTACCCACCAAGATCTCTAAGATCTTGTGTTATGCTGGGACATCCCTTTGTGCTTGTGGTTATCCAAATGCTTGGCCCGACCAAAGTCTTTGTCACTTTGGGGCATTGGGTTAACCTTGTTTGTTGTGTTTGTTCTATGCATTAGATACTAACTTGCCTTAGTTTTTATATATACCTTGGCACATGGTGTCTTATGCTATAGCAAAAATCAGCACTCCAAAGATGGAAAATTTGAATTAGGATTGCATTTCATAAATCAATTTTGTTGCATTCACCCCTATCCATCAACCTATGATTTTGGCTATGTAAATATTCACCTTATCTTTCTCCCATTATTCTCAGGATATCAATGGTTTTTCAACACGCGCAAACTTCACAATCCACCCACATTCTCATACAAGTCCTTATTGAAATTTATGTTGCATTATTATCTTAAGTTGTTTAAATTAATCATGATTAGTTATTCTATAGCATCTTAGATTCATTTCCATACATTTCCATATTATATCATTAACACATTACAGGCATCACCACCTACATCAAAAAATATGCATCATCCATAAAATCATGAAAACATACATCATATCCTACATTACACATGTTAGTTGCATCCATACAAAGTATCAACATATAACATCATAAACATGTACAAATAATCATGATCACACATCATAAAATCATACACATACGCATATGCATCATCTATCATATACATAACATGGTGTCAATAAGGGTTGTCGCATATCATAAAAATATCAAAATCATATATCCATCACATAGTCTATAATAATGTCCATCGATATCACCAAAATACATATCCATTGTATACATCATAATCACAAGATAAAGTATTAGTACAAAATATGTATCAGAAACTCTGTATTGTCCATCCTGCACCTATAAAAAATTGATATCCCCTCATCTACCAAATGAACTACCCACATCTGACCTCTGTGGAGAGTCTGGCACTGGCCTCCTATGAGGGAGGGTCCCCTGCAACTCACTCTATCCTCAGGTCAATGTCCCTAATGTCTAGGATGGCATGGGAATCTGAGGAGCCTGTCAAACATACTAAAATGTGCGTTGCACTAGATCTGGAACCACATGATGATAAGCGAACATCTAGTAGGTTGCCTCTCTCATGTAATCAGAACTCTCTGTGGCCTGACATCTAGCGACATTCCGCTCATGCCTATATCTGTCTTGATCTCTGCTAATGATGCCCCTCTCTTGTGTCCATGTGTCCTGTGCCAACCTAAGTTGATCTCTCTCTGCTCCCAGTCATACCACCTCCTCTACGGCCCTGTCCCTCTCATCCTCCATCTATTCCTGAATAGCCTGTATCTATGCTTGCAATCTCTACACCTCTAGCTCCATCTCCCCCCTCATGTTCTACTACCTTTGATCGGCCCTGTGCCACATCTCTCTATGTGCTCTTTGCCTGAGCCAATGCTACATCCCTCTCCCACTGTAAGGCCTGCACCTGCTTTGTGGCCCTATCCCTCTCCTCCTGCATCACCTGTACCTCTCTCTATGCTCTATCTCTCTCACACCGGAGGTCCTACACCTCTATACATAGCATCTCCCTCTCTCTCTACACAATCTCTAATTGGGCCTCTATTGCCTCTACCCTTGCCCTTACATCCCCAAGTGTTGTCTCTGTCGTAAACACCCTGTCTTGAAGCTCCATCCTCTCCCTCAACAGTCCTATCACTTGTACTCTCAGCTCCTCCATCTCCCTCTTAGCCTATTGTTGATCCCCTATTGAGATCCCTGCTGTTGGACCCTGATCTATTGCCCCTTTGGGCTCCTGTTGTCCTCTGGCTTGTGTTATAGTCATCACTGCCTGTAGTCTATCCTAATCCTAGGTCACTCTATCCATCTCACCACGTACTCCCTATATCTCTACTCTCGGCTCATCACTCTCCTTCTCTGCATCGTGTACCTGTGAGGTCAAGTGATCAACAATGAAACCATAAACCCTCTATCCCTATGCCTGGACTCTGTGCAACTCTGCCTATGCAATCTTCAACCTCTACTTTATCATTTGTAGCCTCGCTTGGGCCCCCCTCAATAACAACAAGATCCTTAGTTGGTGCACCTGGTACCACCGCCAATGGCTCCACCATGTGAACGTCAACATCCATAGCATTCGGCCCCATCTCATCATGCCCCTACTCCACCCTGCTAGTCACCCGAACTCTCCTCGGCTTTCCTCTCCTCCCAACCCTCATCTATCATCCTACAAATCTTACCTTCCCCTCAATCTCCTCTCTCTCCTCACTCATCCCTATCTCGAGCTCATGGGACTCCTGCTCAGCTCTAATCTCTACCTGGGCCCCCCTCCATTGTCTACTCCTTGTTGCCCTAACTAGCTGTCCTTCATCTTGTTGTCCTATAGCCCATACATCCTCCTACCCAGCCCTACTCCTCACCTGCACTCTCCTCAATTTTACTCTACTCCCTATGCCCATCTGTTGTCCCATCACTCCCACCTCCACCTCAGGCACATCCAACATCTCCACCTCTGACCCCCTCTCCTTTTCCTACCATGTTGCATCCTCTGGCCCCCTCCCATTGTCCAACTATACTGAATCCATCTCCTCCCTCGCATCCATCCTCACTTTATGCCTCCTCCAGTATCTCCTCCTCATCCTCTCTAGCTATCTTGGAGCCTTGATCTCACCCTACCCTCCACCCTGTTGTCCTACAACCCCTGCATCCTCTTGCTACCTTGCGGCCCCAACTACCTCATGTCCTCTTTGTTGTTGTCCCCTCCTCTCTCTGCCCTCACTAGCCAATCAATGCTCATCATTTGATCCAAATCCTAAGGCTCCCACAATGGGTTTTTCCAATGTAATCCTATCCCACCGATAGTTGCAAAACCACCTGGTGTATCGCACTGTCACCCCTGCATCCACCTCCCCAACAACCCTCCCTGGATATGCCACTAGAAATAACATCTCCCAGTGATCTCTGGAAAACCTCGATGATATTAGATCCCCCCATGGCCGCTCTTGGCTAATCCATCGAAACATGTCAGGACCTGCCAGAATATCTTGTACCACCCCAAACTACTGGGTCACTCTATCTGGCCTGTGCGCCTCAACTATGCAAGGCTAACTCCCAACTAAGAAGCATCTAGATGTGAAGTAGCCTCATTGTCTCACCTCATCATCCCTCCATCTCGTAAATCACCGAAACATGTATGGATGCCATACTATGTGCTCCTCCTACAAGTCATCAAAGACTCTCCTCCATCTGTCCATATCCCCCTGCATCTCATAATGCCAAACCAAACCCTCATCCTACCTGTACCACTAGGCTATAGGCGATGCCTCCTCCGCCCATCCTCTCCTCACCATTAATGGTCTGGAAATACTAATATGCTCTCAAGCACATACTTGTAATAAAGTCACATGTGTCACACTTAGTGCCTCTCGGTAGCAGATCACGTGCATATCTCTATACAGATGTGCCAGTACACACATACCCCACAAAAACTGTCCCTCTCACCCCTCAACAATATGCCAAATCACCTCCATATATTGTAAATTGTAGAATCACTTGCTCCAGTCTGGCAGCAATATCCCACTAATCAGTCCACATAGAAAAAGTGGTAATGGTGGCACCCTTAGTGACAAACATCGATCCACATCCAACTACCCTTTCTGCATGAGCAGATCATCTTGCCCAAACAACACCCCTACTGTGTGATCTAACTTGGTCCTTGTTGATGTTACCTCAGTCACTAAATGCCCTACTCTGGGCAGCCTCAGAATATGCCACACATCCTCTAGTGTCATTATCATCTCCCTCGTTAGAAGATGGAATGTCGATGTCACTGAACTTCATCTCTCTATGAGTGTTGTCGGCATAGCTCAATGTGCTCTAATCCTCAAATAGCCTAATAAGTGCAACAATCTAGCCGCTATTGTTGCTGCCATCACCTTTGAGTGTCTCTCATGGGTCCACAGTGAATCAAAACTTAACTTTGCATCCATAATAACTATTGTCAATAGATTTGCACCCTGCTGAATGCAATATTTAGCAATCTACTGAAACATGGAAACTTCCTTCAGATGTGTGTGATTTAAGCGAAGGAGGAACTCCAAAGTGAGCTGGTTCTTTGAATGATAAGTCCTATTCTAAAATACTTCTGAGGAAAAGGGATAAAAAGATGAACCTGAAAATATATCTGAGCCTAAATGATGACTTCAAAACATGATAATGATTTAATGACAATAATGATCTCTTCCTCACAAGCAACTTTCAGAAAGATATAGTATTTTCACAACTTCTCATGAACAGTTAATACACAAATAATTTGCATGAAGACCTGACTTGAAGTACAATCATGCAACCTATATTCTAAACTTTTTGCATCAAGAATTATAGTTTAAGGACAAAACAAGGACTCTGTAAACAAAAATCACAAGATAAAATCAAACTAAAACTGCAAATGGACACAGAATTGAGAAATAGGAATGTTGTCTTTATTCAACAGAAGGAGAATCCACAATATGAGAACTATACAAAAATGGGTTCACAAGCTCCAAAATGTGTATGAGCAGGAACTCTAATATGAACTACTAAGAGAGGAGAGTTGAAAAGACTAAGTCTTTGAAAAGAACTCTCTAGAAACCCTAATCTGAGCTAAAAAAAAAAAGCTCAAGGAAAAGGCTTCAAATTGCCTCAAAAACTACATAAAAGCAGGAAAAAGCACAATGCTTTTATGATCACACTATCAAGCCTCTAAAAATAGGTTATATTTGCTTTAAAAGCTTAAAAACATCTTATCTTTCCAAGATAGGTCTGAAATTCGACCAAAAGTAAAATTCAACAAAAATCTACTAAAAATAACAAGAAAACACAAAGCAATTTATAGAATATCGCTTTATGATTCTGCTTTACAGGATTGCATATTTGCACAAGTTGTCTATTTTTTGCAATTAAAGATTTAGAATCTTTTACAAAAAAGAAAGGCTCCCTATTGCTCCATTACAATATTTTGATTTTCTCAAAAAATCATAAAATATTACACATAATCTTCCTCTTCTCATCAAAATTCACATTGATTTCTTTAAAATCAATCAAAATAAAACCCTAAAAAGATAGTTAATCAAAAAACATTCTAGGTCATCAATTATCCACCATTACACCCTTATTGTTTTCTCACAAAACAATAACCTAAGGTATCCAAATTTCAATATTTTGCTAAGGCACTAAATAAGTCTCAAAGACTTATCATATCGACTAACCTAGGCATTTGAATTTCGGCCTCCAAACATATAGTATTAAACTCAGATTTTAATAAAATCATAATGCATAGATTATAACTTTGACCCCCATTTGAAATTCACCACGTGCTTTGATTGAACATTCTAGATGATGATAATGCTCGAATTAGGGCATGAGAAAAATAGGGTCAAACCCTAATTATCATTTCATTTCACACTCATGACTTTGGAAGGAAGGAAACTCTATCTAGAAGAACAACGCCACCATGATGGTTGAATCTATATCTTGTATGCTCAAGAATATTCACCATGCTCATCAGTCAACTGAAAATTTAGTGGGTAAGCTTTGTTCTATCTGTATCGAAGTTCTTTCACTTCATTATTGAATACCAAAAGGCCCTAAGGTCGCGGCCTGTATGAGTTTATTCTCTGATTTTCTTTGTTGTGCTTTGATTCACCTTCATCGACATGAACTCGAGCTCGGGCTCTGTTATTCTACTCCACGAGAGAGCTCACTTGTGTTATTATTTTCCTTCCACTATGACAGGGGTAAGCTATCTACTCATTGTTGCATGGATTCGCATTTTGTTCACTTATGGCTTTATAGCCGCGGCTAACATAGCCCCTTAATGAATTTTTTGTATATTTCTATGCCTTTTTGGAAGACTTCGAACCTTGGGTTTGAGCTCAATGGTATTTGCCTCTATGTTCTTCGCATTCACTGGCTGTTCATGTGAGCTCGAGCTGGATTCTTGTTTGAAGTTTCAAGACTTTAAATATGGATTTGGCCGCGACCTTGATGTTCTCTTAGTCCTAAACTGGTAATTCTTCCCCTCAAGCTCTTATATCTTTGAAGCCAGAGGAAACCCTCTTCATTTTATGAATTTTGGCCATGCTCAGGCTACTCCAAATGTGTATTGTAAAGAGAATTTTCTTTGTGGATTTTGGGCTCGACCCAGAACAGAAAATCAATCATTATGTCTTTCTGAAAGCATATCTGCTTGTGGGTATTATGGAAATTTGAACAAGACTGTAATTTCTTGCTTCTGATGCTCGACCCAACTTAGAAAACTTGCATCTCTATATTCATTTGCTGTCTCATGTGAAATCTTCACATGGGTTGTCATGATTATTGCATTTTTTGTTCTTTGAAAACAAACCCACAAGTGGGTATTTGAAATTTCAAAAGAGAACTGTATTTTCTTTTTCCTTGAGCTCAATTTATCACAGGAATCTGCATTTTATGTTTTCTACTGCTTCCTTCATGTAAAAACCCATATGGGTTATCTTCATTATTACATTTTTCTGTATTTTGTAACTCAAACCCTAAAATGGGTATTCGAGATTCAAGTATATTCAGTTTATAAACTTGGCATTCTGCACTTTAAGAAGAAAATGTATTTCTATTGCAACACTGCTAAAACTATCATATGGCTTCGACTATTTAGAATTTAACTAAGTCTAACCCAAATACCCAGCTATATGTTTATCTGTGTTTAGTTATGGGCTCGACCCAAAACAACTGATGCTTTACTTTGTTATTCCTGTGTCCCTCAATTTTGAAATGAAAATAGTCTGACACTCCTGAAATACTACATTGATTAGAACTCTATATATTTTTGAAAAACAGTGATGCCCACATGTAAACCCCAAGAACACTTGGATATTATGAAAAGACTGTAAGACAGTACAAGAAAAACAAAACTAAACCCGTCTGTCAAGACATTCTACTCTCCTTAATTGAAACAACCTGGTATTCTAGAAATGAAACTCATGTATCTGAATCCTTGTTCAATCTAAAACAAACATTTACTTGATACTTGTAACTCTTTTGAAGACATAATAGAACAATCCCTGCCATGCAATACTTGCTTAAGATATAAAAGGTTAGTGATCCCAATAATATTGCAAATTCTGGGGTTCTAAGGCATTTGAACTTTGTTAATTCCAACATGATTCTATGCTTATCCATTGTGAAGGGAAAGACTTCTTAAATATACTATATCCATGCATGTTTTTTTTGTACACTCATCAATGTCCTTTTGATTTTCCTCAACCTTGACATAGCAATTCTTGTCCTCTGATTCATACTCTTAGACTTCGTAGAGATTTGATTGATCATTGTAGCACCACTAACCATCTCTACTTACTAGTTCATATGCATAATTGACAACTCAGAATTCCTTCTAGAAAGACAAAGCTTGCTCTTCCCTTATTATTCTGGAATGATCATTTTGTTATTACTCATAATGTTGTTTTTGCTTTTACTAGCCAATAGTAACTGATGATTCATTTAACCCTTGAATGCACTGTTTGTCCTTTGTATGCTTGAGCAACATGGTCCTCTTCATGCATTTTTATGTTTCACTTAATAAACTTCTTTTAAATCTATTTTCTAATGTAAATGTACTTAGTTGAATTAATTTAGTGAACTAAACTCACTGTTCACCTGTATCCTTCAGAATGTATAACCTGATTGTTATGAATGCACAGTTGGTTTGGTTGCTCGATGAATAAATTTGTTTTTTACTCCTTCAGTTGTATTTCATTTCACTTCAGGAACATGATGATGTATCTTTAAAATCATCCCATTAACAAATAGGGCAGCATGCCAAGCTCTACCCTTGTGGGAGCCTGTTTTTCTCCACATGCTTGGTCTTCTAATAATGTTCAGCTTCATGATTTTACCTATACCTGCACAAGGAAACAAACAATGTTAGCATAAAAACATAACATGATGATCATGATATTTTTATCTCTCCTTTAGCTCATTTCTTTCATACTGCACTTGATTGGATTAATTTTTTCAATGCATGGTTAATAGTAGGTTGTACTATTGCAGGTTCCTCACATAGGTTTCATCATAATCAGAGCCACTAACACCCCTTCTTTCTCTTATAGGTCAACGGAGCACAAGAAGACAGGGTGCACCATTCAGCATCAAACGTTGATAATCAGGCAATGATGATTATGTTGTCACTTGTGTGTTTTCCTTTCTACATCTTGAGTAGTGCAATGTGCTATTAGCTATATGTTGTAACAGTTACATCCATGGCTTGTGTGGATTTTTTATTTCAATTCTTGCTTTTCATTTGAAAAGAAAATGCATTTACATGCAATGTTGTAATATCATTCTGATTGTGAAATCAAATGAAACCTTGTAAAATATGAGTTTTTATTAAATGAATGAAAGTATTTCAAATGCTATTTTGCTCATTTGTTCAATTTTGTATTTCTGTCATTTCCGGAACATTTGAATAGCATTCTAGAAACTTAATTTTTGAAAATCTATTTCTCCTTTAAAGATACATAACTGTTACTTAATGCATAATAATGATAATGTGAAACAACATTAAACTTAAACTGCAATTCCACCTTATAATGTGATAACATTCAGCCAGCTCCTCTAATTGAGCTGAGGCAAAAAATTGGTAACAATAACCCGCATGTCAGTCCACTTCATTCCCAGCCTCGAGACATCCTTTTCCTAATCTCTTTTTTTCTCTTCTTCTGATTTCTTCCCTCTCCCCCCTAAGCTCCCCCTAGTTTTGAGCACAATCGCCCCTTCCCGAAGTGGACCCGCCCTTGCACAGGGCGGACCCGCCTTCTTTCAGGTGGACCCGCTCTGGCGCGGGGCAGACTTGACTTCTTCTAGGTAGACCCGCCTTGGCGCAGGGTGAACCCACCCTATGTTAGGCTAGACCAACCCTCGTTTGGGGCAGATCTGCCCTTGCATGAGGTAAACCCGCCTTGGCACGGGGCAGACCCACCCTTGTCTGGGATAGACCCACCCTGAGCTAGGGTAGACCAACTCTTGCATGGGGTGGACCCACCCCCATCCAGGGCAAACTCGCCCTTGTCCGGGGCGAACCCACCCCTATCTGGGGTGAACTCGCCCCAGACTAGGGTAGATCCACCCCCAAAACCCCCCTTCTTAGCAAAACTCAATTTTTTTGAACCCAACCCATTTTCCTACCCTATCCCGAAAGCAAAACTCAACTTCTCACATAGGCATAAAAATTCAAAAATACATTAAAAATGCTTAAAATCAACAAAAAGGGTTTTGACTCTAACTTGGTGTAGAACCGCACACTTGTGGTAAAATCATCGCACCTTGTCTCCCCCGGTGAATGATATCTGAATAATCCTCCAGCATCCTGTCTCCTTGTCTCCTTCCTCTCCTCTTCTCTCTCTCTCTCTCAACTGCTACAGTGCAAATGAGGTTGAGGTAATTTCTAAAATTACCTTATATCACTTTTCCTTCCATTTTAACCTTTTTAGACTAAAGGGTATTTTTCCCTTTTATTTAAACTTTTTTTTCCTCCAACTAATTCCCTAACTTCCCGTGGCCGCTCTTTTGCAAACCATATGTCCAATCGACTCCATTCAAAAGTCAAACCTGCCTAGTTTTTTGAGCTCTATCCATCCATGCTCACCATTTTCTCATATCAAGAAGTTGCCTCAGGCCACTTTTTCTTCCCCAACCGCCCTCTCAAGGGGGCATACCCTACCATTTTCCCCATTTCTCCATCATGATCGCTCCCTCACAAGATTGGGGCATCTCCTATCATTCTCCTCTGTTTAGGAAACTCATACATCTCCCATGCTAGGGCATCATTTTCTAGTCACTCCATCTATGGAGTCATCTGCATTTTCTATTTTTTGAAACACTGTTATTCTAACAATATTTTGAAGAGGGGCAAAATGTAGACATCCAAATTTGACCACTTCCATATGATCAAAATCATCTACTCTATTCATCTATTTCGTCAATATTAATTAAATAATTTATTTAATTAATATTTCATCTTTCTACCTAAAGTATTTAATTTTACAATTAAATACTTTACCTTACACCTTTTCTTCTCTAAATTAAATAAACATGTTAATTTATTTAATTTAGTCATTTGACCTTTTAAATCAATTTGTAAATTTTTCATTTTTCTCTCTCCTTGTCACATCCTTCATAATCCTCTTCTAATCTAGATTAATTTAATTAATTCATGATTAGGATGTGCACACCCTTAATTAGGGATTAATGTCACATTCTCCAACTTTTCCCACTTGCTTCTAATCCCTTATTAATTTTCTTAACTATGTATTTGCACAACCTTAATCTAATCAGCTTACCACATTTAGCATACATTTTTTGGTCAGCCTTTACATGTTCCATATTTAGCATTGACCCTCTTCCCCATGTGATTTTTTAATTCACATTTATTCTCCAAAGACTCCTCTCTCCCCCATGTGAATTTTTAATTCACATTTGTCCTTCCAAGGCTCTCCTTATCCCCATGCAAGTTCTAGAACCTTTTGACTTGTCACATCACTCACATGTGTCTAAGTCTTCTAGAACCTTTGACTTGTCACAACACTCACATGTGTCAAAATCCCACATTTTGGGAACCTTGTCTTATCCATTAGATTCTCCCAATCATGTGAATTTTTAATTCACATTTATTTTCCCAACTACTTTCCTATTCCCCATGGAGATTTTTGAGAAATTCTAAAATTCCTTAAGTGTCACTTTCATTCTCACTTGGGGAAAAAAAGTTCCTTTTTGAGGAAATCTTTTCATCTCCCAAGGTACTTTCAAAGTATTGGTCCTTCCTCCACATCATTTGTCCTTATTCCACCTCACTGACACCTCATCACATCCTTGGCCACTTCACCCTCCACATGTCAAGATGTGAGGGTTTGTGAGTCCTCAACTTACCATAGCTCTTCATCTTGGCCATGGTGGCACAATCTTGACTATTGAATTCTCTAGAGAACTCAAATTCTTCTATAAATACCCCCTCTTCTAATGTATTTGCATAACTTAGTCATTTTGCACCTTTATGCTACCAAATTATCAAGTCATTTTATAGCATTATTCCTTGCATTAGCATCCAAGTTCAAGTGCATTTTCCATTATAACTTCATCAAGTCTTCATTATCTTGCATCCACAGGTTCATTTCATAGCCATCCAAGGAGCACACAAATCAACGACATCAAGGGGCAACTAAGGGGATCGACACACAAAAGGTATAATCACTAGCTTTGTTATCTTTCTTTTGTGTTTTCTTCCTTAGGCTAATCATTTGAGGTGATCTTGTGTTTTGCTTTGCATTCTAGTTTAGTTAGTTTGCATACTTAGATTAGGATAAAAACACTAGCATCACAGATGGTAACAACTGAGGATGCAACAAACTCCCCCTATCTGAATGCACAAGGGAAACAACTAAAATCACTAATCACTTTCCAATGAAATGCCATTATTAAACATTGTACCAAGTATCAAAGATCACCTGTACCATATAAAAAACCCTAGGATATCATTGAAGCATCTGCAAACTGTCACTTTGTATCAATTGAAAGCTAGAACCTTTAAGAGCATTAGCAATAGAATGACATAATTATCTATCAAGAAGACATAATGTTTAGCATATCATACAAATCACTACAAAAGACCCAAATCATTGTTCAAATTGTTGCTGCAACAAGAGTCAAATGGATAACTACTCCATGAGTTCACTTATCACTTTGACATGTGTTACTTCCTCTGCCATGTCAAAATCTCACTATCCATCACTAGGATATAGATAACATAATTACTTGTTAGCCAATCACTATCATTAATGAATACCTTAATAACACAAAAAAAACTTTGTGCTTTGAAGTAAGAATACTTGGTTGAGAAACAATGTTACCAGAATTAAGGATGGAAGTCAACCAACTAAACAATTTGTGCTTGAAACCCATTTTTCTTCCACTGTTAAACCAATTGAAGACAAGCATTGTCACTTCAAAGACCTCCAACATCATCATTTATTGTAACCCTAAGTTTCTCATGCCCTAACTGAGCACTCCAAATAATAATTTCACAAAGAAATGTATTGCTTTTACAAAATGTATCTGAGAAGTTTTTGCCTTCCAAACATTTTTCATGTGCCAAAATACTAAACTCAACATGTGCCTTATCGACCACACAAGCTTTCCTCATTAATATGCCTAGCCATTCCCATGTTATGCTCAAAAGAATGTCCTTCACAAAGACGTTAGTAGGTACAATGTTAAATATAAGGACTTTGCAATAATCAATGAAAAAATGCCTTTTGAAATAAAAACCATGTCTATGCCATAAGGTATGAATACTATCAATGGGATTTTATTTCCCATTTTAATTTCAAAGACCTTGGAATTAATATAAAAAAGAACACAACCTTGTCCTTAGGAAAAATCACCTTGAACCACAAATGTTATTGTCTTTTTCATCAAAAATGAAACTTTGCTAATCACATATGTCATGTGTCATATACCATGCAACCAAAGTGTAACTCACCAATTTCATTCTGATCAAGAGCAAACACTAACTCACCAATATAAATACGATCTCATGTACCACTTTTTATCAAACACAAATCTTAGTTGTCATCACAATATCATTGTCTTTATGAAGTTGAAATAGAACTATAAAGTGCCATCACAATGTCACTGTAATAGTGACTTAAGAACCAACCAAGCTGTTTACTGACAATGCCATCTATGAAAATATGCCATCAACCTTTATAATGCATTGTCATACTGAAACCAAACATGTCATGCCCATGTATCAAATGAAATGTCATCATACTAACTGAAATGTTTGTATTCTTGTCAAATACCTGTCATCAAGTGCCTTTGTGTGTCTTTGACATCAAGGGCAACAACTGTGAGAGCCAATATCTCTCTCATCATCTAATTATACTAGCCTAACCTCAAGTTGAAGGAGGCAAGGCTAGGGTTGGGCAACAAAACAATACCAAGAAGGAATATGGAAGCATGAAGGAGTTTCCAAATACTTTCCTATACAAAAATACATTAACACTTGAACAATTTATCTCTTAACTCCATGCTCAAATTAAATTCTAATGCAAATACAATTCTCATTCTTAAAAAAAGTGGGTGCACAATTATTGAATGTATGTTATGCCCACAATGCTTTCCTTCCCAAGATAAATACCCAATATCGCATACTCAAGATATGACCAAGCAACATTCACAAGGTGTTTATGTAACATATTTAAATCCATAAGACAACTTGCGTCCACATAGAACACAACTCCCAACCAAATAATCAACTTATTATGCAAGCATAGACTGAAGTGCTTAAGATAAGTTGAAGGAGATAATTTAAATATTTATTTAGATCTAAACACACATCTAGGGGAGAGGACCCAGTAGTTGAGCACCCTAACTTCACACTTCTCAAAATCCTACATGGAAATTTCAAATCACTCCCTTTTTATACAACTTGCTTGGAAAGTCCCCTACTTATAACTAAGGTTTCAGGGCCACATCATCAAATATGATGCCACATCAACATGCTTTTTGTCGAGGTGTCCAAAAAGGCCCCAAAAAATTTGAGACCAATACTTGTGCACTAAATCATGTTTTATTGGTGCATTGATGCGGCATCACATGATTGGTTGCTTTTTAGATCTAAGGAATACATTTCTTTCAATTATGAGTAGTCATCATCAGCACTACCAACTCACAACTATTGGTCCAATATTGTTAAAAATATTGGGCTTTAAATCAACAAATACTATAACAACTATTGGAACATGCTTAGGTACTTGTTCCTCTCCCCTAAATCAAACCCACACTTGTACAAATTAGATGCACATAATATCTTTTATAAATTGTAAAACCTTCATCCAAACATCATTAAAACAAATTACATGTTAACAAATAATTTTCATTCAATATCCTAACAGATCCACATCAAATTTCAAAATAATTATAATTTATTGAATCTTCCAAAAAAATTCAGACAGTACATTTTACCAAATTCCCTTGGAACATATATTTAAAAATATTTATTACTAATTCATCCTAAAACTTATGTATTTTTAATTTTAAATAATTATTATTCTGGTAAAATGTCCATCCAAGAATGAGCGGCCAAATCCACAATTTGATTCGCCAGCTAGCCGTCAACATCTACGGTCAATTCGCGGCCTAAAACGTGACAAACAACATCAACGGTCAATTCGCGGCCTCTTCAGATCAGAACGGCGTGCTGACACATGTCGCGCACACAGTCAATTTCAAAGATAACTGAACGCCCCTCTTAATTGAAAGAAGATGCGACACGTGTTCTACGATAAGTGGCTCTTAGGCTGTTCCATATCCATGGCAGAATCTACCTACGTAACGGAAGAGTCACGGTGACCATTCAAATTTAACGTATATTTTAGTGTTAAATAACGTGCAACTTGGCGTGTAAGACAATAACTTTTGAAAACATTCTATTCTCCTGCTCGCAAAAAAGTTAAAGAGATCAAGTTGAACCCTGTCATTCATAAATTTCTATTGCAATTTGCAAACATGCAGATTGGGACTGACCCCTTTTATATATATATATACACTTTTATTTTTACAATGATCCTTCAAGATTTCTTGGATAATTTATAGTTTGTATTTTTTTTTAAATATTGCTTTTTCCTTACATATTATTTGTTGCATGTTAAATATTCATATTTGTCTTTCTTCTTATATGACTGATTTTACTTGGTATATGACAAATTTACCGATGAAAAATTCACCGCCAACAATTCACTGTGGGAAAATTCACCGCCATGACAATTCACCATGCAAAAAATTAATTGCATGAATTTTTTGCCGTTAATTTTCCATGGCGTTGAATTGATGGGGATGGTGAATTTTCCAGTGAATTGTTCGCGGTGAATTTTTCCTCAATGAATTGCTAGTGGCGAATTTTCCTAGAGCCATTTTACTTATTCTTGGATCTTTGAAATTAAGCAATCTAAGATCTTTGAAACTCAGAAGTTGAACTATTGATGAATGCTTTTGCTTGTCCCTTTTTAACATCCACCATAACAATCAATTATAAACAAAGAATTTATATATTGATCTCATTAGTCCAATATAAATTACCAAAATAACTATTCATTTTTACTCTTTATGTTCTCTTGTTCATTCTTATGATGGATCACGAGTGTGATCAGAAACGTTGATGCAAAAAAACATAGACACAATCTAATTCAAAACATTTTTGACAAAAGAACTTTCATGAATTGCAGAAATCTGTTCTCATTAACAGATAAACAGCTGCCAAGACGGAAACCCTAACGGCCGTTTAGGATAGAAACTGTGTGCCGTTACATGTGACGCACACAGTAAATACCTAACGCACGCGAATTTCGAAAGACACTAGCCTAACATCGAAAGAAGATGCGACAGAATAACTAATACCTACGCAACGGAACACGTCATGTTAATTAACGTCCAACTTGCAGTCTAAGATTCCTTACAAATCTAGAACAGGCGTAAACAGGGGAAACACTGATTGTCGTGTCTGAGATATGGAATGACACGTGGCAGACGAATTAGTTTGTCTTTAAATCCACGTCAAAATGAGCTGTAAAGCCGTCTCTTCCTTCTTTCGAGAGGGTGCTACGGCCTTTCAGTCGTATGCGACACGTGGCTCAAATGAATTTAATTGGTGTAAGGTTATTCGGTATATAGGTGTAAAGTCATGTGTTGTGGGCGTTGAGAAGATGATTTGTTGCTTCACTTTAAGTAGGGGGTTGAAAGGAATACCTGATTGGATGCTTTTTAAATGTTCAAGTTGGTGAATGACCAGACCAAGAGCATAAATGAAGGGAAAGAGACTCCTACTTGTCGACATTATTTAGGTGTCTACAACAATCATTAAATAGAGTGCCTTCACTTTGTTCAATTTATTGGGTTTTAGGTAAATTTGAATTTAAGGTAAATAATAGAGAAATTGACTAAGAATACATTGATAATAAGTAGGAGGTATTTTCATGGCGTATCAAATCGTGGTATTGCTATCAGGATTCAATCGTGTAGTTTTACGACTCAAATTCATTGACCCAGATTTCATGAGTAGTGGTTCACAAGAACCCATCTCTCATGACAATGAAGGGTCCACTTAGCACTCATTGCATCTAGGTGATGCTTATAAGGGTGAAGCACTAGGCCTTCTCGGGAGGTCACCTATCCCAGTAGAATACATTTCTTATTAGTATATGTCGGGGCAAGAATACTAATACATCAGTTGAATGCAATTTCTTTTCTTGGTTTGTCGATTATCATATATAACTTAAAAAAAGTTCTACAATTCTATAGTCTTTAATTTTGTGTCATTTGATTTTAAAGATAGTCATTGTAACAAAAATAAAAAATATAATAGTCATTGTAATAGAAACCAAAAAATATTTATTTTTCTTTAAAATTGCAATACATTATTTTTTTTTTGCTAAATTTTCAACTCTTTTAATATCTTGAATTTTATTGAGCACTCTATTAAAGATATCATAATATTATGAAATGGAAAATAAATTAACTTGAAAGTTACTTTTGTCTACAATAAAATACTTTTGAATTATTTTGTCTATTTCAATATATAAGCCTGTCTAAAATGTATGCATAATTCTTTTTGTTAGATGTATAATGTATTAAATTTTGTTGCTTAAATTTCAATTGCATTAATGTCTTGAATGGCATTGAATACTATTGTTACCTTATAATATTATGATTTGGTGTGATATATTAATGTGAAAATCAATTCTTGTTACAATGAAAGACTTTTGAAATATGTTATTTGTTATAAAATTTTAGTACACTGAACTAGATTAAGGGGATATTTATAAAATCCTTGGTAGAGATTTTTTTTGCTAATATTCTTCAAACTTCATCCTCCATACCAATTGCAAGAATATAGGAGTCTTGACGAATGCATTGTCGTCTAGAAGCTCCTTACATGCTTCCATTCTTGCATCTTGTACACTTTTTCCTTTCATATCTAAATCAGATAAATCCAATTCAGCTGGCTTAGGAGGGGAAGGCATACCAACCTGCATGTCCTGATCAGTAACAATAATTTCATCCATCAAACTCTCATGTGGTTGATCAATTATTTTCCTTTTACGGCTTGGCTCAGATGGTGGTGATGGGGGACTATCTTCTGGTGATTACTCTAAATCAATGATCTTAATTGCCCCAGGCACTTTGAATTTTGGACCTAGTTGTGAAGGCAACTTCATAATTTGCTTCCCCTTTTTGTCCACTTCTTCCTCATCATTGATGCTATCCTTTTTTCTCCTATAAATGGGCCACTTTTCTGTAGGCTGGTATGTTGGCCTTGTTTCAAATGGTCTGAAACCTTGTTCTTATACACCCATACTCAGCTCTAAGTTTACCTTTTTGGTTCTCAAAGTGACCATAATCTCTTTGAAGTTCTCCATCAGAAAATCAATTTTCTTATGGTGGGGACTGAACTCCAATAGTAGATCATATTTCAGATCCATTTTGTGCACAATATTTATTAGCTTATCATAAGCTATCCATTTCTCCTT
Organism: Sequoia sempervirens; assembly: GCA_007258455.2. NCBI lineage: Eukaryota > Viridiplantae > Streptophyta > Pinopsida > Cupressales > Cupressaceae > Sequoia > Sequoia sempervirens. The sequence continues at coordinate 120,737 of VDFB02260882.1, read as the reverse complement.
GTTCAACTCTTGCTTATTTAGGTCGAACTCATTTCTGATCAGGTCCTCAGGAAAGTTGAACTCATGCACAAACTTGTCGGCCTTTATTCTTTGTCTAAAAAGGGTAAAGAAACCCTCAGGATCATGCTACCACTTTGGACCACATCTCAAATGATAATCCTCAAAGAATTTCTCAAAGTGCACCCAACCTCCTTTTGAAAAAGCAAAATCAAATACCACTGTATAATCAGGGAAAAATGTTCCCTTACCTCTCCTTGTGAGGTTGTCCTCATGGATGCAACCTATATACCACATAACTTTTGCAAGCCCCTCTTGGTGGCACATTGTATGGCAGTATATGAGGGGCTCCTTGAAAACCATATACCCTCATAACAGTGTTGACTGGGAATGGGATAATGTCACCCCAGTTATGGCTGACTTTTAATTCTGAATTCCTCCCCTTTGGCCTAAGGAAATCATGCAATTCCTCAGGAATCCTAGGTACATTCACCATCAATCTAGCCCTCAATTTGGAAGTAAAGCAATTATCAAATTGCACATAACTAGTGCTTTCCTTATTACAAGATAAATTTGCAGCCCATATCTGTATTGGCAATCTTTCTCCATTAACCGATTGCCTTAATTTCATCTTCTCAGAGAAGAAGTTAGCATTCTTGAATAAAAACATATGCATCAGCATAGAATACCAAAAGAATTGAGTGTCGGTATCATTTTTCTACAGCTTTGACAGCCCCTCATGTATCCTCTCATTCAAGAAAGAAGCAAAGTCATATGTGACAAAGAAGTTAGGGTGTTGTATTTGCACCCCCATGAACATGTATGCAATGGGCATCACCGCACCAGGACTGAAACCCAAAATCTGACACAATGAATAAAAAGTGGCCAGGAATGATTTGCAAAACAATTTAATCTGAAAGGTTCCTTGTCACTGGGGCTGATATGAAATCTTGAATCTCCTGCCTTAGCTAGATGAGGTGGAAGCAATTTAGCTCTAAAAAGAGACTTCAACTTTGCATATTCATGCTTCATTTCCTCAAGGTTGATAGGCACCAAGTCCTCACTCAGTTCACTCAAGTCAAAAATTTGTTGAATATCATCTTTGTTAATGCTTAACAAAACCTTTCCATCATTATCCCTAATTACCCGTGTGACAGGGTCATATCTTGCAGCTACTGCCCTAAGCAAGTCTACATCAGGGAAAACATTTGGTACCACCAGCTTCCCCATATCATACATCCATCCATTTGAAAAAGGGTGAGGCAAATTCCTCTGTCCATACCATAATCTAAACATTTCCAAACCTGTGAGAGGAACCCAAACATTGGCTATGTTGGAACAATTGTATACTAACCCCTCCCCTAGGATTTTACCTCGCATTAGAACCAATCCCTTCTTTCTATCATTCCTTCACAAGGGAAATTGATCCAAGAAATCATCATACAAGTTTCTTTTTAAATAGTCAATTTGGCCAAAATGTTGCTTGGATGGTGTCATCTCAGACAAACTAGGGCTTCTTATAACTTCACACTTCAAATAGCTAGGACTAACCAGAGATATTAAATTATAGAACAAAATACTGTAATTTCTCACAATTTAAATAAACTATAGCCCTAAAACGTTTATCAACAAGCAGTATGATAAGTACAACAAATATTTTCCTTAATTCAAGCACAGAGTGACCGGGAAACACATAAATTAACTCACGACTCTTTTTGCAGAATTCCCAAATTCTGGCTGTCAGGGTTCACAACCCTGCTCTCAGCTCTAAAACTGCTTTGCAAAATACCTGAATGCTTTGTGAAACACATAAAGCAGGAGAATTGATTGTATTTTAATCAAATTGTGCCAGTAAATGTCTCATCTACCATTAAAGCTCACTCGTACGCTACACGAATGGCTTCAACCATATTTGATGCAGATTTAAATTCAAGTCGTCAATCCTTCATTTTGATCAAATCATTGAAGGCTACCTTCAAAACAGGCTGACACAATCATCAACATGGCCATAAAGGGCTCACCATACCATACACTACGAAGGAATTCCACGTGGCGGTTGTTTGCGATATCGCAATCAATAAAAATCTTGCAACTTCGGATCACACGATGGCGAGCAACCGTAGATCTTGGGCATTAATGATCTCATTCCTTCAACACAGTCATCGGCCCTATCATTAACCCTCGAGCAACTTTTCCATCAATATTATAACACATCCATCGATTTGAATCACGTGCATCTTAAGAGCACTTTAGTAACCTGCCTTTTATGTATTTAAGGCTGGATTAATGTTCCACAGTATTTCCTTTATTCTTTCGACTTCATCAGATGAGACACATGGCAACCGCCCATGATATTGTGATTGACAGTGGGCCATCATGGGACAGCGGGGAACAACTGAGATCAAATGGTAGCTGACCAACGGTCATGCAATTTCATCCCCCAGAAGGACACGTGACGCCTGCCCGTAATATCGCAATCGGTAAAAATCCTACAACTTTTGATCATGCAATGGCAGGCAACCGTTGATATCCGAAGGAAATTTGATCAACAGTAGCGTGAATTTGATCCCTCCTGCAAAATAAAACTTTCATTAAAAATGACGAGGGGACATCACTAGGCCAACGGTAAACAACGACATAAGTTGTTGTTTAAAAGATGAAACACGAGGCCAACCAAGACTTAGGAAATAAAACCCTACTGAGGAAATAAAGTATTAAAATCAAAGAGACTCGACCTAGAGATGAACCGATATGACATAAGTTGTTTTAAAACCCCATCAAAAGTAATAGCGAAATAGAATCTAGCCAAAGCGTGAAATAAACATTAGGGTTTTACATGAAGACAAAGCTAAAACACCAACCCTTAGAAAACTCGAACACCGTGAAAGACCAGAGACATAAGGCAAGGCATGAGTGAAAATCAAGGAGCAAAATACTAAAGTTCCATCAGTGGCTCCAGTTGGGGACATTCATTCCACTAGAATGAAGCAAGAATCCAGAATCTCAGGTAGAGTAGACCAAGATGCAAAGACGACCAAAAAGGGACTGTTCGGACAAAACAACCCCAACTATGTAAAAAATATATACAAAATAGACAAACCTAAACTACTCTTCATAGAAAAGAATACTTCAAGTGAAGTGTAACTTCAAGAACTATCCATGAACTGGCAGTTCCAGAAGATCTCCTATCATATCTTGGAGGAAGTACGAATCTTCACCCCACTTACCATTAATCAAAAATGGACCCAAACAGATTGCATCAAATTTTCAATGTTTCCCTTTATCTTCCAGTCTGGCATTCCACATTAAAACCAAATCTCCATCTTTGAAACTCATTGCAGTTGCCCTCTTGTCATACAGATTCTTTACTTGCAACTGCAACTTTGCATTTCTCTTTTGGGCTTCCCTCCTGGTTTCATCTAATTCTATAAGAGCTTCCACTATCAATTGCATCTCATCATCAATTTCATTATCATACATCTAGACAAACTTATACATTTCCATTAAGTTATTTTGGTGCAACCTGGCATTTATCCCATAAACCAAGTCAAATGGGGCACAACCTATTGCCTTCTTCACAGTTACCCTATCTGCCTAGACTACTAATCTCAACTTAGAATCCCAAGCCCTTTTATTCTAATCCAGGATTCTTTTAATAATCTTCATCAAGCTTTTATTGTTTGACTCTGCTTGTCCATTTCCCTATGGGTGGTATGGTGATGAATAAGAAATTTGGATGCCATGCTTCTCACAAAACTCTATGTATTCCTCAGATCTAAAACATATTGCATTATCTAACACAATCCTTTTTGGACATCCAAATCTAGTCAATATGTTGCTCATCAGATCCCTTAATGTGTTTACAACCTCTGCACCAATATCATAAACATCATTAGCAATAACAGATAATCTCATTTAATAGCTCAACATAATAGGATAATATCGAATAGAATTGGCTATTCATCGACATTATCAGCTATTTAGAGCATGAGATAACTACAACACAATCCCAAGATAAAATAGGTCATTAATTTGCAATTTTTAGCAAGCTCTAGGTAAAGATGAACAAATACTAAATCATACAACTTAGATCAGTGCCATATATCCATTGTGGGAGTCAAATTAATAAGTATTCAAGGGTTTATGACAGATTTAACACATAACATATACGATCCCTGATAACATTGCATTGCAATCCCATCAATATGTATTCTAACCCAGTACTACTTATAAAATCCTTATACAGAACATATCCACCTATAATCCCATTTAAGCATTTTAATTAATTTCCCTTGTTAACAAATGATAGGAAGAAGGGATTGGTTTTGATGCGAGGAAACACCCTAGGGGAGGGATTAGTGTATAACTATTCCAACATAGCCTGATGGAACACTGGATCTTTTCTCATGCTTGGAAACCTTTCACCAAAAGATGCCATGAATGCACCTTACCCAAAGTATGCTTTAGGACCTCCATGCATACAAACACAAGGATTGTCATTTATCATCTTGCAGCAGTGGTACCTAAGATGATGGTACTACCCCTCCCTTGGAAATTGCTCTCTTCTTACAATTGGATACATCAGTCCTCCCTTTGATTTTGTCAAAAAGATATGAAATGATTTCTAAGCAATGCTTTATTGGGTCAATGAGCTCACCAAAAGTCTAGGACTTGTCAAATGAAGGTATATTATTGACACCTATCCCTTTTCTATTCACTTGTTAGGACTTAGTAATGACTATCCAAAGAGAAAATGAGATAGTGTATTTTAGACATCTAAAATATACTTATTGGACATCATGCATCCATCCTAACTTACTAACTATAGACATCCAATTTGATCACTTCCATATGATCAAACGTGACTCCTTATTCATCCAATTGCTCATCCCTTCTATCAATATTAATTAAACCATTTGTTTAATTAATACCGCGAGTCTTACATAAGAGTCCTAAAGTATTTAATTTAATAAATACTTTACCCCCTTTTCCTCCTCTAAATTAAATAAATTTACCATTTTATTTAATTTAGTCATATTCCCCCTTTGGAATTAAAATTCATTTTTTAATTCCTCCTTTCTCTCATGGTCACACATCCTCCAACTTTTGCAAGTTGGTCTCTAATCCATCTTAATTACTTCGTCTTCTTCTAATTAACTAGGGTTAGCATGTGCACACCCTTAATCATCATTAGGGTCACATCCTCCATAATCTCCCACTTGCTTCTAATGGATCATTAGTCCATCTAACTAAGTGCTTGCACAACCTTAATCATTTGGTTAGTCTAACCTAATCATCCTCCTACTTATGGCATGTGTCCTTAAGTCAACCTTATTAAAGGCTTTCTCCTTTTGGGCAAGGCACTCCACTTCCCCATGTGAATTTTTAATTCACCTTTTAATCTCCCAAGGCACCCAAAAGGAATTTTTAATTCCTTCACTTATTCTTTATTCTTTCCCATCTCCCCATGAGAATATTTGAGGAATTTTTAATTCCTCACATGTCCTCTCACCCACATGGAGACAAGGACCTCCTTTATGAGGAGATCTTGTCCAATCCCAAGGTACTTTGTACCCCCCTCCATGTCATGTACTTCTCTTACACCTCATCTCCACTTCATCTTTCTTAGGCCTCTCCCCATGCCACATGTCAAGATGTGAGGGCTTGTGAGTTCTCAACTCACCTTAGCCCTACATCTTGATATTTGGTGGCTCAATCTTGCCCATCCATCCCCTCTAGGAATTCTCAAAATTCTTATAAATACCCCCTCTTTTCTCTCATTTTGGGGGAGATCATTTTGCTAGCCAAACTCTTGCAATTTTATTTCTCAACCTACACTTAGCCATTTTCATGTTTTCATCCACTTGCACTCATCCTCACAACATCATTTAACTTGCATCTTGTGCCATCCAAGGAGCATACACATCAAAGATCGAAGGGCCAACCAAAGGATCGATTTGAGACAAGGTATAAGGTTCCATTTGTTGCTTCTATCTTGTGTTGTTTCCAACTTAGGCTAATCTTGAGGTGTAGGTTGTTTTGGTGTTTATTTGCACTCTTTTATTTGTTGCTTTTTTCTAACTACCATTGACACTCCATCACATTGCACAACTTCTGGGAACCACAAATGGGTCTCTTTCATGTTTGCTAGTTTTTGCATTTTGCAAGTCTAGGTTACAGAGTGGCTGGCCCCCTCCTCGACAGAGTAGCGACCTCGGGTCTCTAATAGAGGGCGCACTGCCCTCCGGTATGACCTATCCTCCGGCGGGCGGACTGGCCCCCGCCAGCCTTGAAGGACCTATATCCCTCTGCATTGCAGGGAAGTGACCTCGCCCTCCTCAAGGTGAAATTTCCAAGTTTTCGGCTGATTGTCTTTTGCAAATTAGGCACATAGTTTAATTAAAAGGGTCAATAAACCTTTGTTTATGCGTTGGCGCTGGTTTGATCGCATCCTTTCGCTAATCCCCTTTGCACCATTTGGTGATCCTGGGTGATGAGAAATCATAGCTTACCAAGTCCTTTTGAGTCTCCCATTTTTATTTTTCTTAGGGGAACTACTTTGGGATTTCATCACCCCAAGGGACTATTCCAACCATGCATACTGCTGTGTATATGCGGGGAGAGCTTAAAAGTCAGACTCTCAATCCAACCATGTTGTAATTATGAAGACGGATGACATTTAAGAGTTGGTCCAAGCCTTTAGTATCTCGCTAAGGTTCCCAACTCACGCTTGTAACGGGTTTGTGTTCACAGTTTGGGCCTCACGTACCGTGTGTATATCGAGGACTCCTTAGCAACCATGTGCATCCTAGAGTAGAAGACTTTGTTGACCATACCCATTTCTACTAATCTTAGGGTTGTGTTGTTTGAATTGTCTTTCTCGTGCAAAAACCAGTGATTATCAGTTTGGCCAAGTCTTTTATGATTGCTATATTTGGGGTCCTTTGCCTTACCCATCCATCAAAAAATCAAGCCTAAACTTATCCTTTGGCAGACCTGGCCCTGTGTTGTGGCGAACCTATCCTAACCCTTTGGTGGACCTATCCTTACAAAGTGGCGGACCTGTCCTAATCCTTTGGCAGACCTGTCCTTACAAAGTGGCAGACCTGTCCTAACAGAGTGGTGGACCTGTCCTGATAGAGTGGTGGACCTGTCCTGACAGAGTGGCGGACCTGACCTTTGGTTAGCCTATATTATCACTTGGCACCCCTTGTCTCTCTGTTTTGAACATCGATACAATCATCCATCATCCTAAAAGAACATCCAAACGTTCGTCCTGAGTCTTCATACCCTCGTTTCAAGAGTCATTCATCCTGAACACTCTTTTTCTTGTTCTCAGCTCCCATTCCTTCTTTCCGAGAGCCAGTCATCTGTCCTCTGACACTCCCCATCCATCCTAAATCTGCTTTCATCTTTGATCTCTGTTATTCTATATAAGCCCTATTGGAGTTATCATCCGAGTTGACCTAGGTGTTCATCCCAAATTGTAATCATCGTAACTGACTTAGGATCGCTATCCTTCTTAGGTCAGTCATCCTCCTCGACCCAATCAATCCGCTTCTATCTCAAGTTGGATTCAGTGTCATTATCATACATCTACCCGTCAATTAAACACCTAGTGTTACCAAGGATCCTTCTTAAACTCGGTTGTGGATTTCGGTATTCATCATATATATCATCAAATCAATCTTAATCATCAGATCAATCCAACCCCCATATCATCAAATCCATCTAGATCAAGATTCAAAACCTAGACTAATCCAATGTCTATCAATCAATCCAATCCGATTTCATCAAATCAATCCACGTCGGTCTGACCAATCGTCATCAGCTAAATCACCCATCAAATCGAATCAATCTTTCATCATCCAGGTCTTTCTAATATCTTGATCCATCTCATCATCTTGCATGCCCGTTCAGACTTGGTCACAGGAAAAGAAGATGGCTGACCAACAAGCCCTGAATGCCCAATCGAACAACCCTCAAAATCCCACCAACACAGTCAACATCTCATCAGATCCTAACTATGGTGCTAACATCCCTCATGATCCCCACAATGGCACCTAATCACAATCCAATGTG
>VDFB02260882.1:48410-112558 GCA_007258455.2 Sequoia sempervirens | reverse complement strand
ATATCCAAGCAACCAAAATAATCCATAAAGATGTCAATGAGCCAAAGATAATGTACTGATATATCATAATCAACTGAGAATACTTGAGTTTGAGACCAAGAATGTTCAATCTGAACATTGTCCAAAAAGTTATGAGATACCTAAAAATGAATTTTCCATATGTATGTCATGGTGGCTTGTAATCATGTGGAATACACTTGTGGTATGCAATAATAAAAGAACCATCCTAACAAAGAAACCATCTGTCAAACTCTGTCAGTCAAAGAAATAGAATTCATAACATTGAAACATAATTCTCATCACCATGAATTTGAATCATAACAAATAACCATCTGTAAAAGCCAAGAGTCATCAAATATGTGACATGATAAATCATAAAAATCCAATCTGAACTGTCAACATAGAGAACCAAGGAAGTGAATTTTGTCATCAAGGACAAACCATAAACACAACTGAGATCCAACACATTGGACGATGAAGTCTAGTTGGCATCCACATGAATATCTCCTCGATCTATAAGATCTTGGATGTATGTTTTTAGACTCTGACACTTATTTAGGGTATTCCCTTTAATCTTGTGAAACTCACAGTATTTATTCTCTTTAAACCAGGTTGGTTTAGGCTTAGATTCATTGGGTGGCTTGGTCACAAGATATGTAATTGGGTAATTGACCCGCAACAATCTATGGAAGATAGTGCTCAAGGGTTTTCCTAATTGGGTGTATTGGCATTTACTATTCCCTTGATTTGATTGTTGGGGGTGCGAGGTGCCCCCTGTTGCACTGATTAGCATAAGTATGTTGGGGATTTATGTAATGTTGAGGATGTAGGTTGATACTGATTAACATAAGTATGTTGGGGATTAATGTAATGTTGAAGGGATGATGACAGGTAAGAGGTGAAAGGTGCCTATGGGATGATGATGGGGATGATGACTGGTGGAATTAGGTGTATTGGTGTTTACTGTTCCCTTGATTGTGACATGATAAATCATAAAGATCCAATCTGAATTTTCAACATAGAGAACCAAGGAAGTGAATTTTATCATCAAGGACAAACCATAAACACAACGGAGATCCAACACATTGGACAATGAAGTATGGTTGGCATCCACATGAATATCTCCTCAATCTATAAGATCTTGGATGTATGTTTTTAGACTCTGACACTTATTTAGGGTATTCCCTTTAATCTCGTGAAACTCACAGTATTCGTTCTCTTTAAACTAGGTTGGTTTAGGCTTAGATTCATTGGGTGGCTTGGCCATAGGATATGTAATTGGGTAATTGACCTGCAACAATATATGGAAGGCGGTGCTCAAGGGTTTTCCTAATTGGGTGTATTGGAATTTACTATTCCCTTGATTGGATTGTTGGGGGTGCGAGGTGCCCCCTATTGCATGAATATGGTGTTGGGCATGGATGGTTGTTGCCTCTAGAAGGTATTGGCCACTTGAACATGTTTAGTTTCAATGACACCATCATTGACTACATTCTTGTTTTTATTCCAATAATGGGATTTGTCACCATATGACTTGTCCTTATCCGAGTTATATAGTTTAATTTTCCATTTTGCAATAAGTGTTCTCTCAATGATGGGGCCTTTTTCGATAACCTCTGTGAAGGTAGTAAAAAAATGAAGATTAAGAGAATGTGCTAGTTCAGGATGGGCATTAGCCACAAAAAGAATGACCATTTCCTTTTCACTGGGAGGGGACTTCATATGGCTAGCAACAACTCGCCACCTTTGTAAGTATTTATTAAAAGTTTCTCCATCACGTTGTTTCTCCTTCAAGAGGTCTAGAGTATCAATTCCTTTCTCCAAGTTAAAGGAGAAATGTTTGACAAAATGTTTGGAAAGATCAGCGAATGAAGAAACTGTCCCCTTCCTGAGACCCATGGACCAATCTAAGGCTGGTCCTCCTTAGCTTCTAGGGAATAGACGTAAGAGAAAATTTTCATTATGTTGAACATCCTGACATTTTGCATAGAACTCTTGCAGATGGGCCTTTGGATCTTTGGTTCCCATATACTTGTCAAACTTGGGTATCTCAAAAAATTTTGGGAAGGGGCTGAGCGAAATCGAGGAGTCAAATGGATATGGGAAAATTTCCTCAAATTTGAAGGATTTCTTGGATGTTCCTTCTTGTAGATCTTTCAATGCAGCTTTGAGCTCTTCTAGGTCTTTATTGATTGGTGGAATTGGATTGGACGACTGAAGTGGATATTTCTGATGCAATGCATATGGATCATATGAGGATGTAGGTTGATACTGATTAGCGTAAGTATGTTGGGGATTAATGTAATGTTGATGGGATGATGACAAGTAAGAGGTGGAAGGTGCCTATTGTTGAGATGGCTGTTGCTGGTAGTATGAAGTTGATGGAGCATTATATGGAGCTTGGTAGTATGTGGAGGCCCCTTGTTGATAAGGTGGTTGTTGCTAGTAATAAGAGGTAGCCTGAGTACCATGTTGATGAGGTGGCGATTGTTGCACGTAGGACATGGATGAGACACCTTGCTGATGCACAAGTTATTGCTAAGCATAATAAGGATTGGCTTGGTAATTATACGAAACATTAGGTTGTTGTGTGACATGTGGAGGTGGTTGTGGATTAGATTATTGTTGGTATGGATTGGTATGTGATTGTAGGGGATTTATGTAAGGAGGTGGTTGCGTCTGTAGTGGGTTCTGAGCAATCACATGGATATTTGGATCAAAATAAGTAGTGTATGTGTTGGATGGATGGTAGAGATACTACATGAGAGGATTATGCCACATTTTTTGGGGGATGTGTATATGTGATTGTTGATGAGGTGGGCGAGATGGGAAGTGTTGTTGTTTTGGGACTGCCCTAGAAGCACCATGGGGTGGTTGTTGAGGGTGTGATGCAGTTTGTGTTGTATGATGAGGTTGTATATTGGTGACAACATGTTATTATAGGTTTGGAACATTTTGCTGTGGCATGTTCTGTTGGGGTTGTTGATGATGATGTTGTATGGGAACTGAAATGGTAGTGGTATGTTGTGGTGGTGCTTGTGAGGAGATGGTTGCATGGTCCGACAGTACTTGCGAAGCAATGGATTGATGAGGAGTATTGCCTTGAGGGGTCGATAGGGGACTGCTTGTGGGTACATGTCCTAGTGGTGGCATTAATGCAAGAAATGGGTTGCCCCCAGTGTTGATGGATGGTTGACTTGGGTATTGAGGTGCGAATGGTGGAGTGGATGAGATTCTTTGTGGCGTTCCATAGGCATAGGGATCATAAGGATCAGATGGTATAGTAGGGGTAACAGATGGAATGGGAGGATAATTAGTAACTTGATGTATCACAACTTTCCCAAACTCAGGATGATACTAGTTATCTATGGGTGTACCCTAGGAGCATAGAAGTTTCCAAGAACATTTTGTGAGTCTTAATGTACTGGTGGAGGCTAGGTATGGGTATACTATGACATATCAAAGCTAGATGGCAGTTTCACTCCTTTCATGGGTAAAGTAGAGAGGATTTTATCCCCACATTTGTCAAGGTGATCTGTCATCTGAACATTAGTAGGATTACTTAGGTATTCATCAATGGTAACTTCAGGTTGATTGATCATGTTTTTGTCACCAGGTAGTGAAATGTTTTGACCATTGGTGTCAGATTGTGATGAAGTACCATTATGAGGGTCTTGGGGGATGTTCACACCATTGTTAGGATCCTAAGAGGCATTCACACCATTATTGGGATTTTTGGAAGTGTTTTCCCCATTTTTAGGGTCTTGAGGAATGTTCAATTGGGAATGTTGACCTTATTGTTGTGCCATTTTCTTCTTGATTTGTGATCTAGTTCAAACGGGAATGCAAAAACTATGGTTGAACTAGGATGGGACTAGATTTAATGCAAGGATGACCTAAATGACAGTTGGAATATTGATTTGGATTTGATAAGGATTGGTTGGTTGGGTGAGGGATTGGATGATTGGATTGATTAGATAGTTGATTGATTGGGTGATTGGATAGGATTGAGATTAAAGGATTAGATAGGATTGAGATTGAATGATTAGATTGAGATTGGATGATTAGATAGGATTGATTGATAAACGATTGGAAAGATTAGGTAATGGATGATGTAAAGGATTCTAAACCTAGTTAAAAAATCACCCTAGGCGATTTAAGGCGTTGGTCAATTGGATTGAAGGATAGATAAAGGATTATGGCACCGAATCCAGCTCAAGATAGAAATGGATTGATTGGGCCGAAGACAATGATTGATATGTAGGATAACGATTGGATTCAAATGCCTTGTTCAATTGGGATAATAACCTCAAAAACAAGGTTTAGGGGATTTGGATTGAAAGAACGATGATGAACAATGCAACCTAAAGATGCTCTAAAGGTGCCTATATGATGTGGGTGATGATTAAGTGATCTTTTGGAAAGTGCAAATGGATTGAAGGATGAATTGCGAGTGGATGAAAGAGAATCAAAGTGCTTAGATCACAACAAACGACAAGGTTTTAGGTTACCAACTAGTTTTTGTTTAAATCAGGCAAATGAGCCTAACAAATGTTGAAACGGGTTCACTAGAAAATGGAATAAGTCTTTCGAATGGTGAAATGAGATCCCTAAGCAATGAAATGGGTTCCCTGAATGGTGAAACGAGATCTCTAAACAATAAAATGAGTTCCCCAATCGGTGAAACAGGCAATTGGAATGAGAAACGGATGTTTGGAATGAACAAACAGAAGTTTGGAAGGGATGAAAAGATGTTTAGAACACGTGGATGGATTACTGGAATGGGTGAACGAATGCTTAAGATGGATGAAGAAAGGATCAAAATGAATGAACGAGGTGAAATTGACTATTTGGGGGGAAAGTTCGCCCTTCTATAGTGTAGGTTCACCCTTTTGTAGGGGCATGTCCTCCCCTCCTGGGAAGGTACACCCCTCTGTAGAAAACTAGAACTTGACTTGGATGGAAATGACTATGGTAAGGACTTAAAATATATAAAAAAAAGTAATAAGGCTAACTAGTCAAAAAGTTTACTGGTTTTCCATAAGAAGACACTTCAAACAACAATATCTTATGATTAGTGTTAAGGGTATTGTTGATGTGCCAAATTGACCCACAAAATACAAGTAAGATAAAAGTAAAAGTATCTCACCTCTCCTGAAAGAGACAACTAGTAATCAAACTAATCACCTCTCAAGGTCTTTGATGTTGGTTCACAATGTTGTTTCACAAAGTGGTCAATATGGCTGTAATGTCCAAGGGGCCTATTGGTTTTGAGCTTCTGGATTGTTACAAGATCAAACATCTATCTAAACCTACTTTAACTTGTGGTTTTAAATAAATAGAAAAAGATAGATTAAGGTTTTCAAATTGAAAATAATGTTGATTCATTCAACTAATCAAATTTGTTTCCTTCCAAGGAATTCCTAAACTAGAATTACAGAAAAAAAATTAACTTGTAATTGATACAAAGTTTCATTCATTCACAGTGCCAACTTTAACAATAAATTGCAAATCATCATTCAAACAAAACATAAGATAAAATTTCATTCCTTGAAAGCTTTCAAATCAAAATGATTAACAAAAAATGGATACCATTCTAGAGCATAATATAAAGAAGGTTTAAATCTGGTTGCTCCTACTGTTAATGAAACAAATAAGCAACATCTACAAATCTGGCAAGATCACCAGTGTACAAAAAACCCATGTCTTCAAATTGTCTCCATCTATGCTAAGAAAATTTGGAAGATACATCACCTCCCCTTCCTGGCGAACTGTAAAAATGAGAAAACATCTAACTTACTTCAAAACCCTAACTTGCTTCTTTCTAACTCTTTCTAACCCTTCTAACATGTCTTCACCTTTCTTAACCCTTCTAAAAATTTCCAACTCGTCAAACTTCTAACCCTTACAAAAGAGGAAAAATGCCATATTTATAAAATGTGTCCAAAAATGCATCGGCCTAGTTTAGGGTTTACAAAATGAGTTGGTTATAGAACACTTCAGCCCTAGAAGGAGTTTGAAAAAAATTCAACATGCATCAAATGCAAGGGCATTAACTAGAGGCAAGAAACAGACCAAAACACGTGAAGAAGAAGAAGAATGAATGATGAAGAAGCACGACTTTTGACACATTTTTGCAATAACTGCTTCCTCCACATCACCCATACTTTTCTTTGTTATGGCCTTCACCATCAAGAATATCCTCTGCAAGTTGTCCTCAAGTGGCATCAGCAAAACCCTAATTCACCATTCAATGGCAACAATGTTATTCTTCAGATCTACCCCATCGTATTGTCCCAGTCCCTCTTAGCCATTCTAGTCACTGCCTTGCTAGACTCAACCTGCATTCATCAAACACCAAAGTGAGAATCTGATTGTTGACAACATTTCATCAAAGTTTTAGCTTAAAATTATGATAAAAACCATTAAATTAGCCATTAAGCATTGATATTAGATCATCAAAATGAACATAAGCAACATACAACAGTGAAATTACCAAATTAAAGCATGGAAACACAAGAACTTATCATTGGAATCATCCATTTCAGCAAATCTCTTTGCTTCACAGCACCTCCCAAAAAATTCAAAAAAGTCTAGCCGAACCAGATTTCCATGGAGGACTCAGAACATTTGCACTTCGAGAAAATGAAGGAAATTGGGAAAATCTGGCTAGAACAGAGAATTTTGAAGCAGGCATAAGGTGTACCAAGAGATCACTCAAATGAAGGAGGATTGGATATATCATTGAAATTCACCAAAATAAGTAAAGAATATCAAGCATTCATCATTAGATTTACCAATTTTATCCAACTTCCTAAATTCCACAAGGCACAATAGAGAATTCAGAAAAATCTAGCCAGACCAGAATTCCACGAAGAGTGCAAAACTTTGAACTATAGCACATTTCTAGGAAGCTGAAGAGATCCGGGAAAATCTGACCAGGATGGAAAATCCCAAGGTCGACAGAAAACTCGAAAAATGGCAACAACTTCACCCAAATTGACCAAAGGTCAAAAATTTGTGGACCTTGGGCACAAAAATTGCTCAACATGAGCCTCCTACATAACTTCTTTGAATCCTAGGCTCAATCAAAAGCCAAACAAGACGAGATGGTGACGCCCTAGGCATGAAACCCTAGATTTTAACCATGAATGCATAGGGAAAGCCATGAAATGACCAAACACACAAGAAATTGAACTCCAAGCTAGACCATAACATTCTAAAGCACAACAAGGTGAACATCTTAACTCAGGAGAATGCAAATGATAAAGCAAAATGGCATAAAGCTCCAAAAATCAACCAAAATCGAAAACCCAACGACGAGGCATAAATCTAGAAAAATCAGACCTAGGGAGAATTTTGTAGAGTCCAGAAATTCCTGAATCACAGTGCAAAACAAGTTGGCTGGACTCCGAACACAATCCAGGAAAATCTGGATGGGGTGAAAAATCCTGAATTGGCTCAAAAACTCGAATGACGGCAAGAAACTAGATTTCAAAAGAAGTTTGGGAAAATCCAAACGAACAGGAAAATTTTGAACTAGGGTGAAAACCCGAACTTAGCCCAAAACATAAGATTTTCAATATTCAACTTGGGAAAAACACTTGGGCAAGCAAGACAAACATATTAAACACATGCCAAGGAAAAGTAAAACCTCAAAATTGAAGGGGGAAAAACAAAAAGAGTGAAAAACAAAATAGGGTCCCATTTTAATCAAATTTTAAAATGGGGTGGTTATGCGAGGCATAACATGTATGGCCAAGAAAATCCTTAATCTAGGATGCACAAGGCTTGTAGGGAGTCCTCGATATACTCTCAGTACGTGAGGCACAACCATGAACATCAACCCATCACAAGCGTGAGTCAGGAACCCCAATGAGATATTGAAGGGCTCAGAATAACTCTTCAAGTCTATCTAGGTATCACCCTAGCTTCGATACTCTGTCAGACAAAATGTGACTAGATTGGGGTACAACTTTGGCTCTCCCCCCTTTCTATACCCCACTGGTACGCGTGGTTAGGATCGTCCCTTGGGGTGATGAAATCCCTAAGCAGGTTCTACTAGAAAGTAGGCACTAATCATTTTCGGCTACTCCTCAGGCTCACACGAAGTGCAAGGGGAAAGCGTGAACAAAATAATGCCCCCTTGGGTGACACAAAAAGAGTTGCAGACACAACAAATAATAAATTTTACTCCCCTTAGTTAAACTATGTGCCTAGATTAATCAACAAAAAAAGAAGGAAAACGTTAAGCAACTAAATAAACGAATTTCCCTGCAAGAAAATGTTAGTTGTTTTGTCCTCCATTCTTCGTCAATCACGAAATAAGCTATATAAATGTTAAAAAACACAAATACACTCGTAAACATGCGATATTAGGGGGTTAAAATATGAAAATGATAAAAAAAATAAAGTAAAAATGAAGCTAAAATTATTGTTTTACCTCCCAAAGTGCTTTGTTTAAGGTAGGTTTTCCCCTTTACAACAAACAGTCAAAAAACATATTTACAGAAAGCTAAGTTTTTGGGCAGGTTCACCCTTCTACAACAAATAGTCAAAAAATAGATTTACAGAGAACTAAGTTTTTGGGTAGGTTCGCCCTTTTGCAAGAAATAGTCAATTTTTTTTTTTACAGAGAGCTAAGTTTTTGGGTAGGTTCACCCTTCTACAGGGGCAGGTTCATCCCTCCTGGGCAAGTTCACCCCTCTACAAGGGCAAGTTCGTCCCTCCTAGGCAGATTCACCCCTCTGCAACCTAAACCTGCAAACAACTTGAACAAAAATCATAAAAGGATGGAACCCATTTGTGGGTCCCAATGGGCATGCCAAAAATGTGATGGTATTTTTATCCTAATCTAAGTATGCAAACTAACTAAACTAGAATGCAAAGAAAAACACAATATCACCTCAAATGATTAGTCTAAGCAAGAAAACACAAAAGATAGATAATGAAGCTAGTGATTATACCTTTTGTGTGTTGATCCCTTGGTTGGCCCTTGATGTCATTGATTTGTGTGCTCCCTGGATGGCTGTGAAATGAAGGGTGGATGCAAGATAATGAAGACTTGATGAAGCTATAATGAAAACACACTTGAACTTGGATGTTAATGCAAGGAATAATGCTATAAAATGGCTTGATAATTTGGTAGCATAAGGGTGAAAAATAACTAAGTTATGGAAATGCATTAGAAGAAAGGGTATTTATAGAAGAATTTGAATTCTCTAAAGAATTCAACAGTCAAGATTGTGCCACCATGGCCAAGATGAAGGGCTATGGTGAGTTGAGGACTCACAAGCCCTCACATCTTGACATGTGGAGGGTGAAGTGGTCAAGGATGTGATGAAGTGTAAGTGAGGTGGAATAAAGAAAAATGATGTGGAGGAAGGAAAAGTACTTTGAAAGTACCTTGGGAGATGAGAAATTTTTTTCAAAAATGAACTTCTTGTCCCCAAGTGAGAATGAAAGTGACACTTGAGGAATTTTGGAATTCCCCAAAAATCTCCATGGGGAATAGGAAAGTAGTTGAAAAAATAAATGTGAATTAAAAATTCATATGATTGGGAGAATCTAATGGATAAGACAAGGCTCCCAAAAAGGTGGGATTTTGACACATATTAGTGATGTGACAAGTCAAAGGTTCTATAAGACTTAGACACATGTGAGTGATGTGACAAGTCAAAAGGTTCTAGAACTTGCATGGGGATAAGGAGAGTCTTGGAAGGATAAATGTGAATTAAAAATTCACATGGGGAAGAGAGGGGTTTTGGGTGAATAAATGTGAATTAAAAATTCACATGGGAAAGAGGGTCAATGCTAAATATGGAACATATAAAGGTTGACCAAAAAGGTATGCTAAATGTGGTAAGCTAATTAGATTAATGTTGTGCAAATACATGGTTAGGAAAATTAATAAGGGATTAGAAGCAAGTGGGAAAAGTTGGAGGATGTGACATTAATCCCTAATTAAGGGTGTGAATATCCTAATCATGAATTAATTAAATTAATCTAGATTAGAAAAAGGATTATGGAGGATGTGACAAAGAGAGAAAAAGGAAGAATTTAAAAATTGATTTAAAAAGCTCAAATGACTAAATTAAATAAATTGACATGTTTATCTAATTTAGAGAAGAAAAGGTGTAAGGTAAGGTATTTAATTGTAAAATTAAATACTTTAGGTAGAAAGATGAAATATTAATTAAACAAATCGTTTAATTAATATTGACGAAATAGATGAATAGGGTAGACGATTTTAACCATATGGAAGTGGTCAAATTTGGATGTCTACACCATCAGTTTGGTATTTTGGTATCATAGGATGGTTGTTGGTGATTGACATGATCACAGTTATATGGCACACTTCGTATGGTAGACATGGTATATATGATGATTTTTTTTAATTTTGTTTAGCATCATTAGATTGGCATATATATACTTACATGGTGAGTATGACAATGATCATTGGTATCATTCTTGCATATGATAGTGATATGCTTTACCATTTACACATCTTCTTTGATGCATTTCTAATGTTTCTATATCTTGATTACAGTGACAATTGATAGTGTTATTTAGGAGTTTTCAGATTAAATTGGCTCATCTTCTTGACAATGTATGTGTGTAAACCCCAATCCTAATACCTGCAAAACAATGAGAACAAACACATTAAGTTAGATATAGCAAGCATGAACAAGGATTCCCCATGAAATCTATTTACAAACTTCAAATTAGGAAAGAAAAAAATGAACACAATGAAACAAAAAAATATAGATTCAATCCTAATTAGAATAGTAAACACATGATCCCATGGGGGAATTGGTGCCAATTTGATGTGAAAATTGGCCCTTTCCCAATTCCTAAGATGCAAGCTTGATATGTTGATGATGTTTGATCCACTTTGTTGATGAAGGATGAGAGTTCCAAGTCACAAATTTACAAAAACCTAACAAAGAACTCAATGGTGATGGATGGAAATGGCTAAATATTTTTGCATAATAACTTTGCATAATTTGTGGATGATCAAATGAGGATATGAGCTCTTTATTTATAGAATTTCAAGATGGATGAATGTCCAAATTTGAGAAATGTTGGACTAACATTCATCCAATGGCAAGATGCCACTTGTCAATCTATGAGTGGATGGAGGATGTGCAAGTTTTGAGGATTATGCCAATAAATGCATATTTTTGAATTTCAAATTTATTGAAATGACTTGCAAGAGGGAAGGGAAAATGCAATAAATGCCACTTGCTTCAAGGAAAAGGACATGTAAGATGAAGTTATTTCCTTGTTGGATGTACATGTTCACTTGGAATTTTTGAATTCAGATTTGGAGAATATTCCAAAAGATGCCTTGTGAGGAAAATAGGAATTCAATAAATGAATTAAATCTATTTTCATATGCAACTTACAAAATCTAGAGGATGGGACATGATTAGAGACTAAATTAATCAAGGGTTAATTAATTTAATGAGAGATTAGATGATGTGACCTATTTGACTCAAATTTATGAATTTATTTAAATCAAATAAGAGAGGAATACGATAAGAGAATAATTAAATAAGGATTTTGATT
Source organism: Sequoia sempervirens (assembly GCA_007258455.2). Lineage (NCBI taxonomy): Eukaryota > Viridiplantae > Streptophyta > Pinopsida > Cupressales > Cupressaceae > Sequoia > Sequoia sempervirens. Next base: position 100,987 of record VDFB02260882.1, on the reverse strand, counting down.
TATTTAATTAAAAGAGATGGTGTTAGATTAAATCAAATAAGGTTTTAATTTATTTAATTTAATGGATAGATTTTAGAGATTTAATCAAATAAAATCAATTATTTAATTAAATAGGGATAATTAGATCAGATATATTGATTTAATTAACAAAAGAGAGTGACTTAATTAGATAAAATGATTTATTTAATTAAGGGAAGGAAATTGATGAATTTAATTAGATAAGGAGAATTGATTAAATGGTTAGACCGAGGGATGATTCAGGATGAAACGATGTTAGTAGTCAGGATTAGATGCACAATGTCAATCTGTATATTTTACCTGTCTACAGTATGATATTAGATGTGATAGTTTGGTTTCACTGTTATAGTGGCACTTGATATGGTACTTTGACATTAGCAGGTTGATTTTATTTTGACAGTATAGTGATACTTATTTGGTATAATAGTGGCATCTACTTGTTTAGTACATACAAATCTTGGACATGTATTTTTTGTTAGAACTCTTGGGTAGGTATATTTGGTGATTCACAGTGGATGTATTAGTTGATTGGTATATTGGTGTCCTAGTGGTCTCACATATATGACTAATATTCAAATTGAATTGGTTCATTGTGATTCTCTTTGACAAGTAATATATCTTTTAGAGTGTATGATGATCTCATGTTATGGGTACACAGTTGTATGAAAAGCTTATATACTCATTTTGGAATAGTGCTCCTTGTTATGGGTTAATATTTAACAGTATCATTGTTTTCTTACTTTATAACAACACTATAATTGTAGTTGATGGACTATTGATTGACAAAAAACTTTTTGGTAACATGGATTTGCAATTAGCATAACAGGTGCTTGAACAAGTTTGAAGTCTTTGATTTATCCTATGTATTTAGTCAGGGGGAGCTTCTTTGTTCATATTTCATCCTTGGTTTATGAGATTATTATACTTTATACTGATGCTTTCTTGTTCAGTGATCATACATACATAATAGTGACATACAGATTTGTGGCATTTATATCTCATTAGAGATAGCAGGGACAACTCTGCATGCTCATTATTTTTGTAATTATCTTGATACTTACTTTGTGTTGATCAAATTTTCATGAGGTAGCCAACAATTGTTGCCCTTCATGATGGATATCAAAATTACTCTTGTATTTTCTTTGCTACTATATATCATGGGTATATTCTTGGAATGTTTTTATTCCATGATTTGTGTTAAATTGCAAGGATTTGGTGACTCTACATTTGTGTTTATAGATTTTTGGTAACCATATATTGATTATTACAATATTCATATCTATCCTCTATTGGACATGTATCTTTATAGAGTTTTTGCATAGTTTGGTGCACATACAATGACTATGTTACATTTGCTTCATCTATTTTTATGCAGCCCTTTGTCTCTTGATGCAAAAAGGGGAGAGAGCTTTGGTGTTTTTCCATCAAGGCCAAAGGGGGAGTTTGTTGGCTCTCATAGTTGTTTCCCTTGATGTTAAAGACACACAAAGACTCTTGATGACAAGTATTTGAAAAGGTTGATGTCAAAGACACAAAAAGGCACTTGATGATAGGTATCTGATAGGAATGCAAATATTCTAGTTAGTATGATAGACATTTCATTTGATACATGGACATGAAATGTTTGGTTTACATATGACAATGCATTATAAAGGTTGATGGAATATTTTCATAGATGGAATTGTCAGTAAACAACTTGATTGGATTCTTAAGTCACTATTATAGTGACACTGTGATGGCACTTTACAATTCTATTTCAGCTTCATAAAGACAATGATATTGTGATGGCAACTGAGACTTGTGTTTGATAAAAAGTGGTACATGTGATCATATTTATATTGGTGAGTTGGTGTTTTCTCTTGATTAGAATGAAATTGGTGAGTTACACTTTGGTTGCATGGTATATGACACATGACATATATGATTAGCAAAGTTTCATTTTTGATGGAAAAGACAATAGCATTTGTGGTTCAAGGTCATTCTTCCTAAGGACAAGGTTGTGTTCTTTTTGATATTAATTCCAAGGTCTTTGAAATTAAAATGGGAAATAAAATACCATTGATAGTATTCATACCTTATGGCATATACATGGTTTTTATTTCTAAAGTAATTTTTTCATTGATTATTGCAAAGTCCTTATATTTAACATTATACCCGCTAACATCTCTATGAAGGACATTATTTCGAGCATACCATGGGAATGGCTAGGCATATTAATGAGGATAACTTGTGTGGTTGATAAGGTACATGTTGAGTTTAGTATTTTGGCACATGACAAATGTTTGGAAGGCAGAAACTTCTCAGATACATTTTGTAAAAGCAATACATTTCTTTTTGAAATCATTATTTGCTCAGTTAGGGAACAAGAAACTTAGGGCTACAATAAAATGATGATGTTGGAGGTCTTTGAAGTGACAATGCTCAGCTTCAAGTGGTTTAATAGTGGAAGAAAAATGGGTTTCAAGCACAAACTGTTCAGTTGGCATACTTCATTTCGGTAACATTGTTTCTCAACCAATTATTCTTACTTAGAAGCACAAAGTTTTTCTTTTGTCTTCATGGTGTCATATAGAATCTCTTATTCTTTATATATGCGGGTTTATTGTTTTGTGTCTACAAAAACCAATTGCTAGGGCATGACCCTGTGTCAAACATGTTGATGTTTACAAGGTATACAAAAGCTTACAATGCATAGTGTTCATTTAATTGATAGTAGTTTAAGTTTGGTAAAATAAAGAGACTACGGTGATATAAATAGTTATGAATTTTTTAGATTTTACTTGATGATAGTTAATAGGTTACATGTGGCATTAGTTGAAAGGAAGCGTGCAGTAGTTACCATTTTTGGAATGTTTATATAAATAGTAATTTAACATTGTTTGTTTGTTCAGTGTTTTTACAAAGTTATCATGTTGAATATGAAAACAAAATTTTGTAATTGAAGTTTTGCAAACATGATGTGAAACAAATTGTATAACTAATATATTTTGTATTTTAAAGATTCCAAAAAAATGAATATTTAAGATATTAAATGTATTAGATTGAAAGAAAAATATGATTTGTAGAGAAATAGAGTGATCCTTTGTAGTTGAATTATTCTTTATTGAGAAATGTATAGTGAAGTTAAAATGATCAAGTCAGTGAGATAGATTGATCATTTCCAATGAGGCACATTTAATGATAGTGAGACACATTGCCAGTGAGGCATTCTTGTAACTAGTGAGGTTCTTTGGTTAGTGGGGCCATTTTTTCCAGTGAGGCATTTTGTAACTAGTGAGGTTCATTAAGCTAGTGAGGCAATTTTACGAGTGGTTTTTCTACCCCAAGAGGGTTTTCCACTCAAGAAATTCAATGTATTATGGTTCTTTATTTGGTTTCATTTGTGATCTTACTATTTCATAGTTATACATTTTTGTGCTTATATTTATGTGATTAAGAATAAAAATTTCAGATTGGTACATGTTAGCTCTTGAAACATAATTCATATTGTTCTCAAAGGTTTTTAAAAGGGTTTTAAATGTTAGAAAATTGAATTAATTTGTCTAGACACTGATTCGCCCCCCCTCTTAGTGTCTCACGTACTCCAACAAGAGATTGTAACATACTAAACCTTCAATGAAGTAAAAATTTCTAATTTTTTACCTTATAAGTAAACAAACTATGTAACTAGCCATTGCAATAAAAAAATATTTTCTTTATTGAGAATATAAAACAAAGATGAATAATACATTAAGGATTCCTTTCTATTTCCAAAAATCATAAGTTACATCAATACAAGAATGCATACATTTGTACATACATAGCTCAATGTGTTTTAGAACAAATAGTTGTAAGATGGTCTAGGATCCTTCCTTTCAAATCTTGGTTCTTTTCTCGCCTGTTCTGGAGGAGGCACATCACTTAGGCACTTTTTTTCCAACCACAGACTCTTAATGTAGTCCCCTGCACATCTATCATTCAATATATGGCCCTTCCCTTCAACGAAGAGATTGGTAGAGTAACCGATAACGACAACCAACTGAGCATAGTGTTGTGTCCTACATAAGTAGAACTTGTAAACCCACAATCTTTGTATAGAATGTAATAATAGATCATGGTGAACTAACAGTGGAGCCAATGGTCATCACACTACTTTGGCCAAAGTGTTTCATTCAGTATGTTCTACTGAGGGTCATCTATCACATACACTACTTAGGTTTGATTTGAATTAAGGCCATCTTAAACTACACATAGGTATTTCCTTCAATGGATAATCTGTCATCCCAGAGATAACCTATCACCTTTTTAACCTACTTAACAAGTAAGTACACAAGATCCCTCCCATACTGGACTAACCATCCTAGGAGTAAACACAAGCTATCCTAGTTAATCAATAACTTAGCTAAGTGTAACAAAAGTGCCTCTCATGTTCAATCATACCTAGTATATAATACCTATGATAAACACCAAACTCCTATTATGGAGAACTTACAAGAACAACATAAAAATAGCATAAAAGCTTCAATATCCTCTACAAAGACATTCTTATTCCTCTAAATTCAGATACTGGAAATATAACTCAAGCATATATGGAAAACACATCATTCATAAGTAAAATAACAAAGAAGAAGGTCCTCATGCCCATTAACACTTTTCCAAATGATTGTCAGTAATGCATCCCTTTCCAAGAATAACAAGTTTGATAACAAATTCTATAGAATGTCACAATGATCTCTAATTCTTAAGTTGATAGTTCACTTCACTCAATTAAAAACTCTCACAAATATAATGGAGTTTTTTCTCTTTCTCACAATAAAAATAGAGTAGGAAATAATGTAGTAAAAAGACTTGCAAGAGAAATGCATATACACAATCTTGTGAAAGAATGCATCCCTTCTAAATGAAATGGTTCAACTATTTATAGAGCAGCTTGGTAACCTCTTAGCCTATATTTTAGGCATGTTATTGGACAACAAGGTCTATGCAAAACAACACATGAAACACAACAGCAAGGTGGCGACCTCCTAATTTCATACTCAGCAAAATCACCTATAGGTCACTTGCAAAACTAACAACAATCATAGACTTATTCAATTTGTATATGCTCAATTTGAATTGTCTTATGAAATAGACATATACAACAATTTAGTTTCCAGAGGTGGCGCCAATTTCACACCATACTCCTCAATGTTGGCACAGTTTCCTTGTCTTTAGAAACAATCAACTATCAAATTGTAACCCCAAACACTATCAACTTGGTTTGGGAATGAGTCAACTGAGATGTTAAATGTGTTTGACAAAGTCTCCAATAGATATATTAAACATGGAAAAAATGTTTACTAAGTCAAATTTGATCTCTATCAAAGGCGTCGACCAAGTCCAAGCTTGTATCGATATATGATAGCAACTCAAAATGCATTTTATATGTTTCATATCGAATGGCAGAAAGAGTGAGAATCAACTTCTCAAAACAATCATAATCTATTCTATCAGCCTTCAATAACATAGTCTTGAATGACTATAATCGACCTCCAATATCATAGTCATTGTCGATTATATTCAGCCTTTATAAATTGGCTTCTATCATGGTAAGTGATAGTTGATTTCTATTAATATATATAATATGTTAAATATAAATTATTATATATATAAATACCATCATGTATTTCTATATATATATATATATATATATATACAGGCAAGACAATATATAATAAACACATTATATTGAATGTATGAATATATATATATTTATAAAAGTATATGCCTCTATGTACATGTATATGTAGGTATATCTATATCGATGCATCCGTATGAGCATGTCCATCTACCAACGTATGCATTTATCAATACACATATACATATGGATATGTGTATATACCATACACACACACACACACACATATATATATATGTTCACGTTTTATTCAAATACAACCATTGATAATTACCATCATATTGATAAGTGTTTACATGTGGTACATCTATACATGTGCATATACATGTCGTTAGATCCCATTGACATGTATGTGCATAGAGATACACATACTCCACGTACATCTCACTTGTCAATATAATTGTAATAGCACAAGAAAGATCTCCAAAAGCTCAAGTAGATAAACAAGACTCTTCCAATGCAAACACATCAACTAAGGACGACTTACCAACTCCAACAAATTGACTCAACTCAATCATTCTAGTGTGGTGTGTGTATGCTTAGATAGTTTACTTTTACCATTTACCCAACCAAGATCTTCTCTCGAGTGATACTTCCCCTCCGCCTGGAGGAATATAACATATACTTGTATCCACTAACACATGCACATGACATTCAATTACTCACAACATATGCAATATACGTAAAACATCTCCAAAGTTAGAATAATAATTCAATAACCATCCTTTCACATATATGCAATATTCTTCCATGAAATAACATCAATTGAGATAACATCAAATGACATAACATTTACATTGATAACAAGGTATGAGCATAATTTGTTCATCTCCAGAATTCACATTACATTCATATTTACCCTATGTAGTAATAGTAAATAGTAATTACACAATTGGGGTATAATTGAGATGGGAGATCCATTAATAGTTTACACTTTTCCATGGGTGTTATACTCCCTTAATGGAACCATACAGTTGGTTTTAGAGTAGACCTATCTCACTTTGTTGGCTAAGCATTAGATTTGTCCTTAGTACTTTAAGATGGCGCTTGTTATTGGATTTTATTATTGGTACTTAATACTAATAGCTCATTCTAGCACTAGTATTGTAAATTATATTGATCCTACTACTAGTATAATATTGGTATTTGGTATTATCTCTTGGTATATTGTATTTTGGGATCAAAACTTGGTTTTGACCATATGATACAAGGTTTGACATAATGACAACATTCATATTATGTCATGATAGACATGGCGAGATAGTAATAGCTTTGTGTGACAATATGATGATATATAAGGTTGTGACATTTTTCTTTCCTTAGGGAGGTAATGCTGTTATTAGTATTTCTTACGATAGATGTGGTACTACCACAAGAGGCAATGATGATATCCTACCTAATCGCATTTTGATTATCTCACTCTTACCTTGGGGAAACATAAATTTTATTTATTTTGATGCTACTTGTTAAAATAAATATTCGAACAGCTCCCTTCGGGTTTCTTTTTGTATTGTGTGTGCTCTGGCCAAATCTATTCAGCTTTCCATCAAGTTTTGATCTACCACTTTGCGCATCTCCTTTTTGCAACTTTGGGCAATGACTTCCCTTTCAGGTCCTAAGGAGCTGCGCTGGGCGTTCACGTGTTGCACTTGCGGAAGGTTTTATTTCTTATTTCCTTAAAATCTCTTTGAGTTGTGAACGACTGTTGTGGGGCCATTATTTCTAAAGATTGTCAGAGGGTCCTACATCTTGTTACGTGGTGGTGGGTCACAAGTTTTTTATGTGGGAATGAAATAAACAACCACGGGTTGTGAAATGCTTCCGCTAGGTTTCTTTTTTATTTTCTAAAAGGTGTTGGCGGGCCCCACCTTCTGCTAGGTGGCAACCGTTCGCGGATCTTTCAACACAGTAGGAAAATGAACAACTGCGGGCAGTGAAACGCTGCCACGTGTCTTTCGCACTTGGTTGATGCAACTTTCTCTCTACTACAATAAGGACCTCAGGCCATTGGACACGTGTTGCATCTTCGTAATCTCTCGGTAGCAATGATGGAAGGTTTTATATGGGTAGTGAAAGGATGCCACGTGCATTGCGACTGATCTGTGAAGCAAGCGACGGGTTGACTGAAGGAGATAATGCTATTTGGTACCGCTTGTCATGGTCATTTACAACAGTGGATGACACTTGTCACCTCGAGCCTGGCTGGGACCTCAGCCATCATTACAAGGGATGCATCTGCACCTGGAATGATCAGATGTTGTGTTCTAGCTTGATGCCATTGTAACAGCCTTGGGAATCTTCTGATTTAGGCATCATTGTAGGGGATTGTGAAATATTTTCTGTTACAGTTCTCCAAGGCGGTGGGAGGTTTCTTTTCCTACTATATATACTCTCTCTGTCAATGAGAGATGGTCCAAGATTTTAGAGAAAAACACGCTGGTTTTAGCAAAAGATACAGGCCTCTTTTACTATTTTTATTTGCAAGAAATTGTTAGACTGTGCCAATTGTTCGACCTTTCTATTTTTCATGCTTTGATTAAACTGTAAACTGTGCTTTATACTATCTTAAGCATTTCATTTCAAAGACTTCTATATATGTTGAATACAAGCTTGCTTACCTAAATCATGTCTAATGACTCTTCTTAGTAGCGAGGATGTATGCAATATTATTTTATGTCAATAAATGAATTGTCTATGCTATAGTTTTAAATCTCTGACATTTTGGAACACAATGACACCATTCAGGCCCTTAAATCTATGATTTATCATACCCATCAGTAATTTTGGTGCATCGTATTAGATTAGACTTTGCTTCATTATATCTGCTTCCTTTTCCCTTTCCAAAAGCCATTATAGAAGAAGCTGACTTCTCTAAAAATCTAGAGGTCACTCAGTTTAGTGCAAAAGGTCCCCATTAAACTGTGTTTCCCATAAGACACTGTTACTTCATCAATTTTTGGCGTCAACAGTTTATTCTTTTTCTGGAACGCCTGGTGGGACATGAACTTAACAAAATAGCCTTCTAGATGGGTGTATGAGCCATTGGCCTATAACTAGATCCCAGACTGTAAATAACCCAGGTTTATTAGTACCTCTGCTAGGGATAGTCCAGGCCGCAAATCAGCTGGTAACTGTTCCATTTCCACTAGCTTTTCCTCTCACCATGTTGCCAGCCCCAAATAGAAACTATGTAGCATGGGTTGCTGGAAGTCCCCTGGTAGCCCCGGTAGCGCTCACTATTTGGGGCGCTATCCCAATTTCGACCCTACAAGCTATTCCCAAATTTGCTGGAGATAACTCAAAAATGCTAGCAAAACATTTGCAGGATGTAGCAGATGTTTGTTTGGTACATGGTATTACAACGTAAAATGTAGCCTTGAGGCTCCTGGCCACATCCTTCAAAGGTAAGGCTCTGGATTGGTACTGAACACTAACTCCTAATTCAATTCGCACCTGGGATGAGCTCGGAGATCCATTTTATGAAAGGTTCTCAAACGGCGAAGATTGTTCTTCATTATATTATTAGCTATCTGTCATAAGACGAGCCCCCCAGGAGGCTTTGACTGATTTCAATGCCTGATTTCACTCAAATTGGTAGAGGATCCCTGTGACTATCTGCCAAACTCCAGAGTTGGCATTCATATTTTATTTGAAGTCCATTAATCCCAACATTTCTGTGATGATCAAGTCTTTGGAAGGTACCACTCTACCAAATGCTTATGGTACCGTTGTCAAAGCTGAGAATCATTTGATAGATTATGAAAAAATTGCCTCCTCGACCTATTATGTCGATATTTCCTAAAATATCAACTTCTGCACAAGAGGCCCCATCAACCAGTGCACCAGCAACTGCCCAGCCAATGTACTCGTATGTGGCCGCTCCTGAAAACTTGGCTTCTACATCAGGTTCTTCCAAAGATGAAATAAGCGGCCTCAAGGAGATGTTGCAAACCATGGAAAATGACATAACAACTCTCAAGCAGAACCAAAAAATGCCCGTGTGGCCCACATATCAAAACTATCAAGGCGGGTGGTCTACTTATCAACAAAATCAATATCAGGGTGCACCTCGCACTAATCCACCAACTTCGACTACAAATCAAATAGTGCCGGTGCCTTCTCCATTAATGAGCGCGTCTTCAAGCTCAAGTAGGGAATTAACTGCTGGACAAAACAATCTTATTAATGACATCAATACATGGTGCTTCCCCTACAACAATGTACATATGCCCCGAAATTGTCCGCGTGACAACTTACAATAGAAGGTGGCAAAGCAACGCAGTCAAGGTACTACAGTAGAAAATGGAGGATACGCATATGCCTCGCCAATAGAGAGTGCGGTCCTTACCACGCAAATGCAAGGAATGTCTTTAGAGCAAGAGTCCGATATTGCTCCTAATCATGCGCTCTTCTCTTGGATGGAAAATGAGGAAACAGTGTTTGCTAATGACGCATTCATATCCAAAACACCGTAGGTGCAATCTAACTATAACACATGCTCAAAGAGGAGATTCACCGGTGAGCTTGTTGTTTCACATCTGGACAGTTCACAATGTAAAGGCATGTTTGATCAAATTCACGGTGCTCAGACCATCCCTTCATCTTCTCAACCACGGAAGGAGATTATTATAGCAAGAACCAAAGAGAAAAAGTCACCGAGTTTGCCATCTTTTAATGTGGTAGAGCAATTGAAGAAATCACCTGCTAATGTGTCTTTATGGGACATCCTACCTATCCTGAAACAAAAGATGCTATTACAAAGGGCACTTCAAGAGGAGGTCAACCTAGCATTAACAGAGCCTTTGGCCAATGCAGAGGTCGGTTGCCACATACAACCACCAAAGCTGCTTGCAAATGATACAAAGGAATCTCCTACCGATGATAGAGGTAGGTTGAAACCTCAACCCTTCTTCTTGACTCTCATTGTAGAGGAGAAGCTATTACACAATGCTATGATTGATTCTAGTGCTAGTATGACGGTTATGCCTAAACAAATAGCCGAAGCTTTGGGCCTCACATATGAACCTATGAAAAGAGGGGTGATGCAGCTTGATGGAAACAGAGTTGAAACTGTAGGTGTCATCAAAGCGCTTCCATTAACTCTATTCGCCTGCCAAAGTATCACAGTTTCGCAGGACATAGTGATCATAGATGTTCCTCCTATGTTTGGTCTCTGTCTATCTGAGAATTTACTTCAAAGGTGGGTGGATATTTGTCTTTAGATTGGTCACATCTGATACTTAGGACCAAGAATGATGCAAAAATGAAGATAGAATTAGAGGCCCTACATTCTGAACATGTGGTGGATGAGGCCCTGATCAATTTTGAAGCGGTGCATACTTCTATCACCAAGTAGGAAATGTATAGTGTTGAGTTGCTAGAGGAAGAGAAGGTGAGTGGAGATTGGAATGATAAAGAAGATGCTCGTTTGAGCGAGGACATAAGCAATGACCCTTTCGAGAATTATCATGCTATAGGATTGGGCACATATGTAATTTATGACGAAGACCAGGTGCTTCCGAAGGTCACCAAAGAATCTGACGGTAACCAAGAAAATGAGCTATGGACATTGTATTTTGATGGAGCAAGAAGCGATGTAGGTGCTGGAGCAGGGATATGTCTAATATCCCCATAGGATGAAAAGTTATTGAGGTCTTTCTGCTTTCAATTTGCCTATTCAAACAATGAGGCTGAATATGAAGGGTTAGTCCAAGGCCTAAGCCTTGCAGAACGAATGGGCATCAAGCAATTGATTGTGTTCGGAGATTCTGAACTGGTAGTTAACCAGGTCCGAGGAATTTCTGCAGCAAAAAATGTTCGCATGAGATCCTATCAGCACCAAGTATGGGACTTGATTGATAGTTTTGAAGCTTTCAACATTTAGACCATTCCTCGAAGACAAAATAGCGAGGTAGACCGTATGGCCATGATTGGCACTCAGTTTGATCCTATCTCTGACTTGCTTCGGAACAAATATTCAGTACGGATATTAATCCGACCAGTGGTCCCCGACAATGATCAAAATTGGAAAGTCTTTGAGAGTGATGAACACATCACTTCGTTTATCCAACACTCAGGGGAATTTGTTGATCAGCTTCAACCAAAGATCACCGAGGCTTATAAAGGACAAATTATGTAGTTGAAATCAAATAAACTTTTGAAAGGGTTGGTTACTCTCAATTTTTTTTTTGATTGTAATGACACCTGAAAGGATAAGCGAAAGTTCGTGGAAGAAAAAAGTGATTATGAGGAACTTTTGAATCTTCGAGTCACAAAAGATGTCCCACATCATGATAAAGAAAGGCTCATCGGTTTCTACAAAAAGTATGGAATAGTGGCTTGGTCCTACGATGATCTGGAGGGTTACGATCCTAGCATCATTTAGCACACTATTAAGCTAACAGAAGGTGTGAAACCAGTCCAATAGAAATAGAGGCCAATCAACCCTAAAGTTGAGGCCCTAATGGCACAAGAGCTAACCAAGCTCATCGAGTCACGCATTGTCTTCCCAATCAAGCATAGTACTTGGGTATCGAATTTGGTACCAGTCCGAAAGAAAAATGGTGATATCTACTTATGTGTGGACTTCTGAGACCTGAACATAGCATCTCTAAAGGACCACTATCCATTGCCCTCTATGGAGGCAATCCTACAAACTGTGGCAGGATCAGAAATATTCTCTCTGCTGGATGGTTTCTCTGGCTATAACTAGATTCATGTTAAAGAAGAAGATCAGTACAAGACTACGTTCACCACAAAGTGGGGAACATTTGCATATGCTAAAATGCCTTTTGGTTTATCCAATGTAGGGGCAACATTCCAGTGGGCGATGGACATTGCATTTGGTGAACTGATCAATAAGTTTATTCTAATCTATTTAGATGACCTTACTGTGTTCTCTAAATCTAAAAATGATCATTTTGATCATTTGGAATTAGTTTTTCAAAAATGCCAGGAGTTCGGGGTTGCCCTGAATCCAAAGAAATGTGTATTCGGAGTGCCACAGGGTAAGCTGTTGGGGCATGTTGTATCTAAAGAAGGTATTTCAATTGACCCAAAATGAGTAAAGGCTATCAAAGAGCTTCCCCTTCCGGTAAATAAGAAAGGTGTCTAGTCTTTCATGGGCAAAGTAAATTTCATCAGCAAATTTATTTCTGATTTCACGAGAATGATTAGGCCAATCACCCTAATGCTGAAAAAGGATCAAGCTTTCAAGTGGACAACAAAAGCTCGAGAGGCTTTTGAACAGGTCAAGGAAGCGATCTCCATAGCCCCGGTGTTGGTTAATCCGGATCAATGCAAGGATTTTATAATGTATGCTTTCAGTAGCAAGTCCAATATTGCTACTGTTCTAACCTAAAGGGATAGTGAAGGAAAGGGAGAACATCTAGTAGAGTTCTATTCTCGGACCCTAAAAGAATATGAGGTGAATTATAACTTTGTTGAAAGATAGGCCTTTGCAATAGTGAAGGGACTTAAAAAATTCCACCATCTAATTTTCTGCAACAAAGTTCTGGTATATGTCGCACATTCAAGTGTGCGTCAATACATCATGGAAGGAGAGATCACAAAAAAAAGGGATAATTGGATCACCAAGATCCTTGAATATGACATCAAAGTCAGGCCTACTAAGACTATTAAAGGAAGAGGACTGTTTGAGTATATGGCACAAAGTGAGGAGGTACCTACCGCGGAGGGGCATCCAGAGCTCATCCTGATAAATGAATAAGCATTGAATGGTAATTGGCTGACTAATAGAGTGAGATTCATGCAAATTAGAAGGTATCCACCAAGCCTCCGACCCCAAAAAAGAAGGTATTACTGGCTTCAGAATTACGGGTATTCTCTGATAGAAGGAGTCCTTTTCAAAAGGAATTTCAATGGTTTTCTCCTGTGATGCGTTACTTCAGAGGAGGCTCAGAGGATCCTCAATGCATTCCACAATAGCGACGAAGGTGGGAATTTCTCTGCCAAGACCACCGCAATTAAAATCATGTGCGTTGGCTATTACTAGCCTACACTTTTCAGCGACTCCCACTCACTGGTAAGAGTTTGTAAAAAATGCCAGTTCTTCATTGACAGAAGGAAGAATTCAGCAATGCCCCTCAGACCTATAGTGGCAGACGAACCATTTGCGCAATGGGGCCTAGGCTTCATCAGAATGATCAACCCAGTTTCTAGTGCCAGACATAACTGGATTCTAACCGCTACAGATTACTTCACAAGGTGGACAGAAGCTGTTCTCCTTAAAGGTGCAACAGAAATAGAGATTGTAGACTTCCTCGAAGAACTCGTGACAATGTTCGGTCCTCCAAAAATGATCATTTCGGACAATGCCAAGGCATTTCTAGGTGCAAAGGTATGTCACTTTGTATTAAAGAATGACATATTCCTTAAAACATCATCAAACTATTACCCACAGGGAAATGGTCTAGCAGAGTTGACGAACAAAAGTTTAGTCCAACTCCTTAAAAAGGTTGGCTCAGAGCATCAGAGGGAATGGCATAAGAATCTCTGAAAAGCACTCTAGGAAAACTGCATAACTCCTAAGCAAGTTCTTAAAACTTTGCCATATGAATTGGTATACGGGAAAGAAGCACTGTTACCCATCTCCATGGAGATTCTGGCAATACAATTGTTTAAATCTCTTGAGATAGAACAAAATGAAGCCATGGAGGTTTGGCTTGCTAAACTACTGGAAGTGCAAGAAAAAAGGGAGAATTCCCTAATGGCAATGACAAATCATCAACAGGTGGTCAAATGATGGTTTGACAAGAAGGCTTCTGACCAAGGTCTGAAAAGTGGAGACTTAGTGCTAAAATATGACAATAGGGAGCCTACAAAGCCAGGTCAGCACGGTAAGTTTGATAACCTATGGGATGGACCCTTTAAAATCATTCGGTGCAAACAACACAATGCTTTTGAGCTAGAGAATATGGAACATGAACCGTTAGGAATCTCGGTCAATGAGATTTATCTTAAGTTGTTCCATTAGGCATTAGATTCTATTTTGTGCATATGTAAATAGCACTTTTATTTTCTTTCCCGTTTGTTTGGTCAGTTCTTTATTCTAAAATCAGTTGTATTTCTACGAAATTACTCATTATCATTGGCGGGTGAAACACCGGGGTTGTTTTACACAAAATGCATTCATGAACAGAGAAATAGCATATAGAACTTGCAAGCCTAGAAAAATTTAAACACAGAAGTAAGGAAGAGAATGGATTTTCCGTAAAATGAGAGATATATATTTATAAATATGTTCTTTGGTTACAAAATGGCTGGGGCGCCATATTCCAAAATATACAAGCATATTGAGGTATATTATATATAATAGCCTTTTATCAGGCTTATATACATCAAAGAGAGTTATATTTTGAATAGTAGGCAAAGGGGTTGTCTATCCGAAGGCATGACTGGTAGCAATTGATGCATTCACTGCAACATCCACTTCTTCCTCGTCCATGGGTTCCTCAGCATACTGGCAGTATCATTTGGCACAACCGCCATTGGTGGTGGAAACACTAAGTTCCTGAAGTCAGTATACCAGTCTTCGTCATAGAAAGGTATGACATTGTAGCTCTGAAATAGGAAGTGTAGGGCTTGAGTAACCCTCTGCTAGTGCTGGTCATGGGTCTGCAGATGGAATCCGCTAAGAAATGGCAACCAAATGACAACTTCTTCAATATAGAGATGTAGGTCGCTAGCTGTTGGTAGACCTATCCCATAGGCAGCATGCACAACGACCTCACCAAGACCATTCAGGTATTTCTTTGGGAAGATTTTTTTCACCAGTTTCATGATCAGTGGCCAGGGAATGGAAATGTCTAGCATGAACGCTACAAAGTGGGAGCATACATCAGTATTCACCCGATACTTATCCTCGTATTCTATGCACTCTTTGCCTAACAACCACTTAATGGCTACCAGAACCATAGAATGCTTGTTCTTTGTCATCCTTTTCAGCCTCCTAGTTGAAATCTCCCCTAGAAACGTCATCTGTGACTTATACGAGGTTAGACGAATTGGGGTATCCATTGCCCTGACACTGTTCCTAGACCTCTGAGCTAATTCCCAAATTGTTTACCACCTAAGCTATGAAAAGACTGGCTTAAAACTCAGCTACTAGCCTATCACTTCTTGAAAGATAAGTATAAATTGCTTGCTACTTACTGGCCTATTTATAGAAAAATTGACAAGACCCATGCTAATCTGCCTCTAAAAAACATGATGTTATGCTAGTTGCTATCTCGAAGGATGAGTCTACATTTGCTCACATTTTTGGGCCAGTTACATATGTGATAGCACAGCTCAATGCGTGCTTAATTAAATGAATCTGATTAATTAGTTTTAAAAAGGTGGCGCTTGTTGGTGGAGAGACATATGGCCGTATGCTATTGTGTTATCTCTCAAGCACGTCCCAAAGCCCGAGGCGATACTCATATCTTTTCAAGTGGTGATCGTTTGCTTGGCGTAATCATTCTGGCCGGATATTAATTGCCAGTGCATGCTAACACAGGATTGGCAAGCCAGTTGCCGACTCAATTTCCAAGGAGATCAGAGTGTATCACACGATCGCCTAATGTAATAATGAAATCTGACCACTTCAGAATAGCAATCAATTCATCTTGCACAAGTTGCAAGATTAACGGTACATGCCGAATTAAATGCAAAAGGTTTGCTTTCACCCACCACCTTGGGAAAAGTTGCTATTATTGCATGAAAAGGCTCAATATTTCAAAGTCTTTTACAAATGCAAGGAGAAGTGCAGAGTTGTTTTTTGTCTATCTATTTAGAGCAAGCATAGTCGTAGTCAAGTAGGGGCTTACAAAATCTTCAAAGAAGGAAAATGTCAGAATCTTCAGCTCAACCAATGTAGGAGGAAATTAGCCAGGAACTATTCACGGATATTCATTCTTTAGTAGAGGTATACATTTATGAGGATGTGGCATACGCCACACCTGGTATACCTAGCAAGACGAGAAGAGCTTATACGAAGGAGTTGAATAGACCTAAGAAATGGAGTAACCAGAAAAAGGTTGAAGAAAAATGGGACAATATCTATGACCTAAGGCTCACAAAAAACCTAAATCCCTCAGAGAAGTAGTTTGTGCAAGATTATCAGCTCCAAGGGCAGACCAATCCATAGTGAGTAGAGTCTGGTATAGTGGTTTCCCACAATACACGGTCCCATTGGTGCACTATTGCCTAGAAGTAGTCGATGCTGCTATTCAGCGCTATAATCCGGATACCCATTACATTGAAGGCTGCAACTTAAGAGTGCATATCAGCCTAGAGGCCATCTGGCATATGTTATGTATCCCAGATTGAAGTAGGAGGAAAGAGAACATCGAGCCCTTTCACCCAAGCAAGGGAGAGAAAATATGGAGGAAGATGAAAACCAGCTCGGAGTTCTTGTTAGAAGAGACTGGTAAGAAAGGTATCGTGGCTGCTAAAGCACCAAGTATCCCTTTGTCGTGTGGTGCATTCCGCGATGATCTCCAAGATGCCATGTCCATGCTGGCATTTGTATGTGGCTGAGACTCTGATGAGAAGATAGAAGCTTTTCAACTAGGATCGGCAATGCAATTTTGCAAGCAACACGAACTTTTCTGGTATGATTTTGCTGAGTTCATGGTTGAAGAAATGAAACAACAAATTGAGAATTATCAAGGGGAGAAGAAGTTTAGGTTTCTTTCCTACCTGGTCCACATATTTCTAAATCATAATCCAGATTTCTTTGCCCGATTTTTTCTGCTATCAATTTTTGATGAGCAAAATAAAAGGAAGCCGATGTCTACATGGACACCTTTCCTTTCTACATCATATGAATATTATGCATTTGCGAACTATTTCATAGCCCCAGTTTTGAATGATTTAATTAGAGAAGGTGATATTGTCCAGCTTGATAAAGAGCAGACCGAATTTATGCAGAGTTACATCCCTGCTTGTGACTGGTTCTTAGGTTGAGATTTTACAATCCTTCAAATGCGAAGTTGTACTAGCAAACCTTTCTTGCTCCCAGCCTGCGTCACGGATAGAGTGCTCACACTGTAAATGTTCCAGCAAGTGTGTCATTGATTTCACTTTCTATAGTAGTGGAAAGGTCAAGAGGAAATGATTTTTCACTTGTCCGAAGAATTTCAAGTCGGTGACTCCTGTGAAAAACTAATCGCACCAGTTGTTAGAGGACAAGCTGGAACATCTAGGGTTGGTACTTGTAAATGATAAATAGGAATACAACCCTTTCAATGACTTACCAGAGCCACATATGAAATTTACCCATGTTTCCTGACCATACTGGGAGAAGCAGCTTAATCCACGAACAGACAGAGATGAGGATTTTGTTGAATTAGCACAAATCCCTATGCCAGACACTAGAGGCCCATAGCATGAGTTCTACTTTCCAGTGGCTATGGCTAAGGATAATGTTCCCATGGAGTGCAGCATGTACAAAAAGTTGAAGAGGGATGAGGGATGGAGTGATGAAAAAATAAAAGCTTTCTGGAAATATCGCTAGGAAGTAGCACAGTTGGATGCTCCTTACAATCAGCTAAAGGATGACCAGGAATTTAAAAGATGGTGGAAGGAAGGCCACCCCAGCCCAAGCTCTAGTATTGATAGGAGTGAAGAGGGGGAGGAATATGAGGAGCATGAAGAGGAAGCAGCAGCATCATCCTCCTTAATGAAAAAGGGCAAGGTCTCTAGGCATGTCGCCTATGTGGCCATGAATGTGCATTCTAATATATCAAGAGGCTGACATACACTCACTTGGGCCACTAAACTAGCCAGACTACTGCCTCAGCAGAAGGATTTGGCTACCGACGTTAGTGAGTGTCCATCTGCTAAAAGACAGTGCACAGAAAGTATTATTGGAGGGGTTTTGCAAGAACCTGCCAAAGGAGAAGCACCCGCTGCTAGCCACATACCAGAGTTTGCGGGGGAGTCACGAATGATCCTGGAACCACCACCGACTAGTCAACAAGTATATTTTTCTCCTTCTTCTCTTACATCTCATTCCTTCATATCTTCCCCTTCTTCACTGGTAACTCCTACCATAAGTTCGAGTCCTCTACCTTCTGCTTTTAGTCCAACTTATTCGGTTAGATTCGCCTAGTTTTCGTAGGCCCATCCGCTTGTAATTACTCCTCTGAGTATGCTCACGCTTATCACTACCACTTAGACTTTTCTTGCCTCTCTTTCAGAAAACATTCCCCTTGTCGATGCCCATTCTTTTTCCACTATGCTTACTGATCCTCTTCCATTGCAACAAGTTGACACCCCGCTAGCAACTCCCCTATCCCAACCAATAAGCCTTACGGCTGAATCCTCGATTCAACCGCCACAAATGCCTAGCCCTGTTGATAGTTCTCAAACCAAACTATGGAACGTGCCGCACTTTTATCTACAAACAGTCACTCTCCATAAGAATCAAATGCATGCGCCTATGAAAGTTACCTATCCCTATGCCCTGCCATTTGGTGCTCCTTTTGCAGGTGAGCTAGTTTCATCACCGACCGAATTCATAGCATAGATAGATTGTGGAAAAGAGGAACGCGTGAATAGAATGAGGAAACACAAGGCAAAGGATGACAATGCTCCTGCCGAGCCGAGAGTACAAGCTCTGTATGATGAGGCCTAACAATAATTAAAATTCGCAACCATGTACCCAAGGGTAAGCAAGCCTCAAGGAGAAATGCAACCCGAAGACTATGAGATATATGCTGTCAGACTTGACATGAAGGTAGCATGGCCACAAGATAAGGTTGAAATCATGGAGGAAATGCAACGGGTGGTCACTTCTGACTTCCACAAAACTGGTCGCCAGTTTAAGAAGAAGGATGAGCAGCTCAGGGCAACTAGGGAAAGGGTGAGTTTTCTGGAGACAAAGGAGAAATCTTTAGAGGTAGATATCGCCCGAATGACTGAAAGGGCACTGATAGTAGAGAATGAGAGGAAAAAGCTTAGGGAAAATTTGTGAAAACTCAGGTTGCTGACCCAGGCATAATAAAAGAACTGCAACATAAGAACCAAGAGGCGCGACATAGCCTACAGTTAAAAAAGGAAGAGCTTGAATGCGTCCGCCTTGAGCATAGTTAGGGGATGGCACAAAAGGGGGAAGAGTTGGAGCACCTACAAGAGCACTATGAGCAAAGAGTACAGGAGAAAGAGGTCGAATTTAAAGGCCTGAAGGCTAAACTAGAGGAAGAACTCCAAGAGACAAAGACTTCTCTGGAAGAGAAATCAGCGAACCACTCCCGAGCTAAGCAGAATTGGAATAAAGAAATGAGCAGCTATGCGGAGCCGTTGTTGTCCGAGAAAAAGAAAAAGGAAGAATTAGCTGAGGCCCTTATTTCAAGAGACGCAGAGATTTCTTCGCTTAAAGCCTCTCTGTTGCCTTCCCTTGCCTAGCCTGATGTCATTCCGCTGGTTAGACAATTATACATTTCTCACTAGGAGAAAGTCAAAACCTTTTGCCTAACACTGCAACATACCCTCTAATTTATCGACAAGGCATCAAGGCTCAATCATGAGGCTCACGACAGAATTGAGTAGTTCCCACGTTTCATTCTGGAGAAGGTTCCCAAGGTGAAGGACTTGCTCAACAAGCTATACTCCGTCTTGGATGAAATCCTTGCTAGAGTGGGGATTGAGGATCAAGATGCTGCTGCCCAAACGAAAAATAAATTCATTCATTGTCACTCCGCTTTCTAGTGCACTAAGGCAGCTGTGGCTTTTCTAAGCAAGGCACTAGATGGCATATTGGGAAGTTTCACCAAATTAGGCAAGATGGGGCTGCCATCTCCGTTCCTCGAGGATGGCTCTATTGCCACTACTACACAGATTGCTGAAGTTATTGAATAGAAGGAAAACGACCCGAAGGCTTTCAAGGAGTTCAACAGCTCCCCAATGGCAGCCAATATTGAGGTAGTCATTCATACACTCTCGCAGCTGCTTTTTCATATACAAGCAGGTGTCGGTCTACCTGATGTGCTACCTCACAAGGAAGCTATTGGTCTATGCGAAGCACAAAAAAATTTGTGCAGCATAGCAAAGCCCTCCAAAAATGAATGGTCGCCCTTACAGGCAGCTCTTTCTAAACTCTGACTCTATTAGCCCTATGCATAAAGCTCTGGTCTACAGCACCAGAGAAATTTTTTTTGGGTTCTCCCTTCCTTATTGGAAACACCCCTGATAGTCACCAAAAGATGTTAAAATAAATATTCAAATAGCTCCCTTCGGGTTTCTTTTTGTATTGTGTGTGCTCCGGCTGGTGCTCGTCGAATCTATTCAGCTTTCCATCAAGTTTTGATTTACCACTTTACGCATCTCCTCTTCACAACTTCGGGCAACGGCTTCCCTTTCGGGTCCTAAGGAGCTACGCTGGGCGTCCACGTGCTGCACTTGCAGAAGGTTTTATTTCTTATTTCCTTAAAATCTCTTCGGGTTGCAAAAGACTGCTATGGGGCCATTATTTCTAAAGATTGTCAGAGGGTCCTACATCTTGCTATGTGGTGGCGGGTCGCAAGTTTTTTATGCAGGAATGAAATAAACAACCAGAACTGCAAAATGCTTCCACAAGGTTTCTTTTTTATTTTCTAAAAGGTGTTGACGGGCCCCACCTTGTGCTAGGTGGCAACCGTTCGCAGATCTTTCAATACAGTAGGGAAATGAACAGTCGCGAGCAGCGAAACGCTGCCACGTGTCTTTCAC
The DNA here is from genome assembly GCA_007258455.2 of Sequoia sempervirens. NCBI lineage: Eukaryota > Viridiplantae > Streptophyta > Pinopsida > Cupressales > Cupressaceae > Sequoia > Sequoia sempervirens. The sequence continues at coordinate 79,599 of VDFB02260882.1, read as the reverse complement.
ACCTGGTTGATGCAGCTTTTTCTCCACTATGATAAGGACCTCAGGCCATTGGACACGTGTTGCATCTTAACAATCTCTCAGCAGCAATGAGGGAAGTTTTTATACAGGCAGCGAAAAGCTGCCACGTGCCTTGCAACTGATCTGTGGAGCAAGCGACAGGGTGACTAAAGGAGATAACGCTATTGGGTACTGCTCGTCATGGTTATTTACAGCGGGGGATCACACTTGTCACCTCGAGCCTGGCTGGGACCTCTGTCATCATTACAAGGGATGCATCTGCACCTGGCATAACTGAATGTTGTGTTCTAGCTCGATGCCATTGTAATGGCCTTGGAAATCTTCTGATTTAGGCATCATTGTAGGGGATTGTGGAATCTTTTCTGTTACAGTTCTCCAAGGTAGTGGGAGGTTTTTTTTCCTGCTATATATGCTCTCTCTGTCAATGAGAGATGGTCCAAGATTTTGGAGAAAAACATGTTGGTTTTAGAAAAAGATACCAGACCTCTTTTACTATTTTTATTTGCAAGAAACTGTCAGACTGTACCAATTGTTCAAACTTTCTATTTTTCATGCTTTGATTAAACTATAAACTGTGCTCTATACTATCTTAAGCATTTCATTTCAAATACTTCTATATATGTTGAATACAAGCTTGTCTACCTAAATCATGTCTAATGACTCTTCTTAGTAGCGAAGATGTATGCAATATTATTTTATGTCAATAAATGAATTATCTATGCTATAGTTTTAAATCTCTGACATTTTGAAATGCAACGACACCATTCAGGCCCTTAAATCTATGATTTATCATGCCCATCAGTAATTTTGGCGTATCGCCTTAGATTATACTTTGCTTCATTATATCTGCTTCCTTTTCCCTTTCCAAAACCCATTATAGAAGAAGCTTGCTTCTCTAAAAATTCGGAGGTCACTCAGTTTAGCGCAAAAGGTCCCCCTTAAACTGAGTTTCCCATAAGACACTGTTACTTCATCAATTTTTGGTGTCAACACTACTAATACTTGACATTTGACATATAGATATATAATGTGTTGGCATGTTTTTATACCTACCATAATGTTTTATTACTAATTTATGATATATGGTTTTATGTGGTTTTGTACAACCATCTCCCTCGTCCCCATAGGTGGCTTGATCCATGCACCATGGTGTTAGTATTATGTAAAATTTTATGATATTGTAGCTTATTTATTAATTGATTTGTGAACTTATTTTTTTTAATTCAAAATTTACTAGAAAATTTATCATTTCATTTTGGTTTGATGGTTGTTTGGCTAATTAATATTTTATTTTTTCTTTGATTTTGAAGGCTTGTAATTGTGTTGACTTGTCCCACTTTTTAAATACTATATTTCTTCATCTTCCTTAGTGGTTGAGGCTAATTAGCCATTTATTATTTGAATTTATTTCTTAATTGTTGTTTTCATGATATTTTGAAATTCCTAGTTTGGGAGGACTACTACATGTGTTATGTAAATTGTCATATTGATAAAGATCACAAAAATGTTGTAAAAGGGAGTAGGTAACCTAGATTTGTTTTCATTTTTTTGTTTCGACTTTGGCTTTAACTTCCATATTTTTGATTTGGGAGGGTTAGATTTCAATTGCATCATTTTTTAGGTCATTTTTCTTTCAATTTCAAAGTTACTTGTTTAGGACCTAAGAATAATTATATATTATCAAAACGGTCTTGTTCAAGTGTCTTGGAATGTATGAATCCATTAAGAAACATTAATCATTTGTGATTTTATCTCTGTTTAGCTAGTTGGGACCCCATGTACCACTCCCTACCTCTATAGTGGGGGTGGGGGGAAGGAACCAACAAACAAATGCTTTCACCAGATAGAGTTTTCATTCATGCTTTCATGAAGAATGAAAATAATAATTGTCGTTACAAAATTTTCTAAGTCTAGAAGTCAATTTTTTCCTTTTGGGGGGTTTCAAACTTTTCAATTGTATAGTCTTCCAAGTTGTAAACTTACAAAATACTCCTAAAACCCTAGTTCAATGTACATTACTAGAATTTTCCAACCATTTTGCATATAGGAAAATGTGTAATCGGACCTCAAAACTTTGGTTGACTATACATCAAAAAACATTTTCAACTATTTTTTTCATATGCAAATGTGCAACCAAACCATAGTTCACTATACATTAGTAGATGTTTTCAACCATTTTATGCATATGCAAATATGCAACAAAACCTAAAAACCCTAGTTCAATATATATCACTAACCATTTTTAACTAATTTACATGTGTGTATTTGAGCTCTAGAATTATGAAACCCTAAGGGTTGGTGGATATTAATGGCTAGCATTGTAACCCTATAATCTCCCTCATTTATTTTACTTTGCATAAATTTTGATTTATTTTCTTGTGTTTTTAGTCGCTACAAGGGAATTTAGACCATTGGCATTATGATTTGCATAGAATTTTCAAGATTTTAATCTTTTTCAACAACATTACACTTTTCTAGCTTCTTTATTTTTACCTTTTTCCTATGTCTTCATTTTTTTACTTTGGGCTTGTGAGATACAAGGGATTCATTTGATTTTTACATTTTGTGTCTTGTCATTAGAATTCAAACTTGCTTTTTTCAAAGTAGTGTTTAGACTTATATTTCTTATTTTTGAATTTTATATCAATAGTTTGGAGGAAAGAAACCCCTAGTTTAGGGACTTCATGTTTAACACAAGTTTTTTGAACCTTACCAAATCCTAGTTTCAAATCTCATTTTAAATTCCAAGGAGTATTTTAAGTCAAGGATTCAAAAATAAAGTACACATGCACAATCATGTTAAACAATTCTAAAGTATTGGTGACATGTTGAATCCATAAAACCCTTATGTTGGTGACATGTTGAATCCATAAAACCCTTATGTTGTCACACTTTTTAGTTCAACATACATGCAAATGTGTATTAAAATCATTAAATCTCTAAAGTTTTTTAATTTGACCTTAAAACCCCATAGTTTTTTAGGAACCAAACATTTCCTACTTCTTGTGGGAAAGTATACATGATTTTTTGTATGTTTTCTCTTCATTTTAGTTCATTTTTATTTACAAATGATTATGTACAACTAAGTGAACTAAGTGAAAATCAAGGTTATGCAAATGTAAGTAGATCTAAGTATATGCAAACTAAATGTAAGTTGTGTGTAAACTAAGGTACATAAGTACATATATAATCAACCAAGCCTCAATTAGTAACAACTAAATGAGTTGGGATGGATGATACAATTGTGCTAAATGATGTTATGATAATTAATGCAACAAGGAGTTAGAAACTAGAAAAAAGCTATGTTAGAATGTGTAACAATAGACTTGACAAAAGGTTAAGTTTCAATCTAGATCAAAATGAGAAAATTCAAGAAATTTCTAGAAACTAAATTATACATCTATTGGTCAAATTTGGAAGGATTTGGAGGTAGGGACCTAACTACTAGATGCCCAACTAGCATGTGGGAAGGCTAAGTTTAGGGAGGCTTGTCTAGGAAGCTAGTGAGGACTTGAGGCTTTCTAGGAAGATGGTTGATTATTAAATGAAATTTATCAAAGTAAAATTATCCATGAATAATGAAGGAGGGATAATCAATATCAAACCATGTAATGGAACAATACATAAGATAGAAATGGTGAAAGTGATAAGGAAATATGGAACGAGTTCACATGAGAAATGAGTTGATGGAGGCGTGAGATCAAAGGAATTATTTTTAGACACCATAAGGAGGCCACTCTAGGGTTTTAAGCTTTATACCTACACATTAGACCTAGAAACCTTATACAAATCTAAATTACTACATTTTCATGAAATTTGGACTTTGATTTTAAAAAATAGGGTAATTTTGTTGCAAGTATGATGGTGTTTTCATTGATGTCAACAGGAAGTCTACTGACTAGTGTTGTCATTGATGTCAACTATGTGTTAAGGAAGTTGTTGCATGATGAAGAGTTCAAGGATATTGAGAAAATTGTGAAAAAGAGGAAAACGGGTTGATACAATTTGTGCATGTATAGTTGAGATATTGAGGAAGTGTTGTGAGTACAACGAGCTATTTTCTGTTGCAGTATCTGAACATGAGTTGGAATGATGAAATGAGTTGAGATGTTGTCTTTGGTTGTAACAACCCTGGTTTTCTTCATACTAAAATTTCCAATATTATCACCTTAAGTGAATAAATCATGACACCATGACATAGCAATACAAAATTTTCTTCCAATAATGTAGATTATGTGCATAATTGAAATAACACAAACTTCAATTTTTCATTGCAATCCAAAGTAATTATACAAATCTTCCCAAAACATAGATATCATATTGAGCAAAGATGTCATGCAATATTCAATAAGGATTCCATTCTAATATAATAATTTCACAAATTACAATATTCCAAGAATGTACACAATTAGAAACATAGGTCCACTGAGCTTCAGAGCATAAGATATAGATGGTCCAGGAATCCACCTTTCAAAACCTTGGTCCTCTATCACTTGTTGAGGAGGAGAATCATCACTCAAGTGCTTTTCTACCAACCACAAACTCATGTGGTCCCTCGCACATCTATTAAGGATAGATGGCCCTACCCTTTGACAAAGAGATTGGTTGGGTAACCCCGTATGACATACCATTCCAAGCTTAGTGTTGTGCCCTAAATAACTAGGATTTATAACCTACACTAGGTAACCCTCATGCATTTGAATGGACACAATGAACTAAAAGTGGAGCCTCGTGTAATCACACTACTTTGGACAAAGTGTTCTCACTTGGTACTTTGAGTGGAGGTCTACCATTCACTTGCACTATAGCAAGCTCATTTTGACTTAAGGCCATTAGATATATGCTTAGGTAATCCCTCTCCATGGGTTTGCTAATCCCTAGGATAACCTATCTGTTTAACACAACCCTAAGGTTACACAACTCATTAAGCAAAGTACTAGTTCCCTCTCTTCACTGGACAACAATGCCATGAGTAACCTACTAGCCATCTAGCATAATCAAATATCTAGCTATGAGTATTCCTTAAGCTATTACATTTAATCATATCTAGTATAATAATATTAATACCTATGATAAACAATCTCTCCTATCATGGAGTAACTATGTTGATGTTGCTAGTACAAGAAATTCACAAAAAGAGTAAACATCCTCTACTTTTCTTTCAAAGTAAACATTGATTTTCCTTAATTGTAGGTAACCATAATAGAATAGCTTTAAAAATAAAGAAACAACTCTTTTAAAAGCTTAAAAAAAATAAGGTAGAATATCCTCATGCCTGTGATATGCTTTCCAATCAACTGGTTGCAAACACAACACTTCCAAAACAACACCTAGCCTGGTATCGATCCTCCAACAAAGTCTCAATAACCACTAACTCACAAGTTGGAAAATACTTCTCTTAAAATAATAATAATAATCTCTCTCTAATGCTCAAAGATCCCACTCAATATATTAGGAAAAATCTTGCAAAAAGGATTATAAATTGAATGCAAAAACTTGCTCAAACAATGCATCCCAAACAAGTGAACCAACTCCACTATTTATACAAAAATTTGGAGACTACTCAACCTACAACTTAGGCATGATTTCTTAAATCTATTAGCATGCACAACACATATATAATAGCTAAAATGTGGCACACATATAAGCACATACTCAACTAAAACAAGCTACATATCGACCTTGTTGATTGACAACAATTAGAGACTAATTCAAATAAACACATGATTGAATTTGGTTTGCATTTCATAATGGACATCTATAGGTATAAGGTTTCAAAGGTGGCACCAAAGCATCAATATTCTTTTACAAAGTTGGTGTGGTTTCCTTCATATTTGAAATAGTCAAATATCAAATATGCGACACCAAGCTTGCATTGACTAAGTCTTGGTATGAGTTCATTCACATAATAAATCAGTTTGACAAAGTTGTCGACTTGTTTACATGCATTTTGTAGATGTTGGTCTATGCTTAATGAAATAGAATTTAGAGTTTACTAAGTCCATGGGCTTTCCACAAAAGGCGCCGACTTAGTCTTTCACCTTACATTGACTTAATGGTTGCTCATTGTTTTGAAGATTACAAACTCTTCATACATAGACAACAAGAGTAATATGCAACTGAAGAATACAATCATAATTATATCTTACTTCAGACTTGATTTAGTTTAATAAATTGGGCTCTAAGTTGTTTATGATAATCAACTTCAAAGCTATATAATATTTACATATAGTTGACCTCCAATCCTTTATTCGTTGCTAAACACTCTCCTCCTATGCGTAACAACTAAACTCCTTACTATTTATGCTACTGAACTCCACTTAAGGCAACATAGCTATTGAAGTTTCACTGTAGAGTTCAAGCGTTACACTACAGTGTATAAGGTGCTATATAGTATGGTATCATTTATAATATAAATAAATACTCACTTAACTATACCCCTTGCTTTATATTCACCACTATATATGCTCAAAGTGTAAATATATATACATGTTTCACCTTTGTATAAATATATGTTGGCATTATACTATATGTTGTCCTATATAGGTACAAAGTATATTTACATTTGATATACAAATGAATACAAACGAGATAACAATCACATTGCAATAATATATATTATATATCTATATATATGCATACACCCTCCTTTATTAAGAATTTATGCTTATGTGTGCATTGTATACAAATACATACATACATACACACACACACACACACACACACACACACACACACATATATATACACATGATAGTCAAATGATCCATTCAATGTCCAAATGATCATGACTTATGGGACTATAATGTTGGTAATGGTGAAGATGCCTATTTATGTGCACTTTTAAACAAATAATAAGAAAAAAATTCTTTTGCATTGTGATTTACTGAGACATTTTGAGTCTTATTATAGTTTTTCACATAATTCATTGATATAAGTTTGTCATAGCTTCCCCATCAATTGCAAGGCCAAGGAATCATGTTTATACTAATAAAATTATGTCAAAACTTATCAAACTTATATTAATGGTTGTATTTATTGTCAATACTTTTCAATAAAATTAATCAGTTATTATTTTAAATAACTATATAATTTAATAGTTCTATTTAACTAATATTATAACCCATTCAAGGGATTGGGGGAAATGATAATAATAAGACTAAAATGAAAAGATGGGTGAATCTTGTGAGAAGATGTTTCCTCTCATAGAGGGTATAATGAAATTGAACATTGATGGAGTGACCACTGGGAATCTAGGCATTGCAGGTGGGGGGCTATGTGATCAATAAGTTCATTATTAAGATGTTATACAAAGGGTTTTTTTTCTACCCATGCACATGAATAAAGAAGTTATATAGGGAGGCTTTACTTACAGTAATAGGAGTGGTAGTTTCACTTAAACCGTCTAAGTTGATAGATAAAAATGATTCAATGGTTGTGATAAAAATTATCAACAATGGACACAACAAACGTTAGAAATTTAATTGATATGTTAAGAAGGTTAAAAGACATGATAAATATTTTATCTATTAAGTTCATTCAATGCAAAAGGAAATCCAATATGGTAGCATATTTCTGAGCCAATGAGGGCATCAATCATGAGGGGTTAATTATTTCGATATACTTGATCATCATGTAAAAACATGGAAAAAACTATAATCCAAGCTCTCTATCAAACCTCCTTGGGTATAATTACTCTAGGTTATAAAACCCGAGTTCTTATGGGTAAATGCTATTAATATCTTACAATTCAAAAATTATAAGATCTTTTTCAAATCTTATATTGCTTATAGTGAATAAACACAATTTTTTAAACATACGATTATTATGCTAGTGGAATGCCTACCATGGATGATTAGTGTTAATTTAATTCTCTACGATGTAGTAATGAGAAGTTTTTCTTGTAGGTTTGTGGAGAATTGATTATATATAGGATGATATGCAAAAAAATTGTCAAATGGTGAGAGAGAAGCTATGACACTTCACTTAGTGACAAGTTTGAGGGGAGGTGAGTGAATTTAAAATTAGGAGAAATTTTTAATGGTGTTTAGTCATGAAAGTTAAATTAAGTAATCAAGGATTAATTAATTTGATAGGATAGATTGAGTTGATAAACCATAGGTTTATTTAACTAGGCTAGAGTTAGATGTTGGAGGATGAAATTAATCATGATTAGGATGAGGATAAAGTTAATCAATCACATATTAATTAACTTAAGGAGGTTTAGGGGTTGTAGAGGAATATGAATAAAGGCGGGACTAATTAAATAATTCAACTATTTAATTAACTGAGAGGATCCTTAGGATATGGAGTGACATAGTTAATTAAATAATTAGATATTTAATTAATTATGAAAGGAAAATGGGACAATTAATTAAATAATAAAATATTTAATTAATTATAGGCTAAAAGGAGTTAGTTAATTAAATAATGTGATATTTAATTAATTAAGAAGAAATAGGGGTAATTAATTAAAATTTGAGATTTTAATTGATTAGGGTATTGAAGTTAGTATTGCGGTGTCTACTCAAGCATCAAACTAGTGTTATATCTATCATACATTTTAGGAAAATATGTCTCAACCTTACAATTACAAAAGGTTTGTTGTTGATAGGTAAGTGTCAGGGGGTACTCCCCTATGGGATCTAGGTGTCGCGTGCCTCGATGGGGGTTCAAGGGTAGTGCTCCCAAAATCCACATTTTATGTATATTTTATTATTGTAAATCTAGACTGTTCATCATTAGGTCTCAGATCTGTGGTAGATATTTTGTTGGCTTGTCTTACCCTAGAAAACAACCTTATTTTATGAGGGTGTTGTATTATGATTGTGTATTATAATGTATTATGAGAGTTTGATAGTATGTTGCCTCTAGATCTCTAGTTGGTGATACTCCTACAAGTATATTTTAATCTTCATGAATTTTGAATATATATTGGGCAGATTTTGGAGTGTGGGATTTTTCTCTCGAAAGGTTTTTCCCCACATAAATCACTATGTTGTGGTATGCATGATATTTGTGTTTATTTCTATTTAATTTTTTGTAATTATTGTAAAGATCTATTTAAGTTTCTCCACATAGACTCTTGAATGTTTTAAAAAAAAATATTTTCTTCATAGACTAGTATTTTAGGTTTTTTACACCATATGTGTCATATGGATCCATGTTTGAACACCCAAAAGGGAATTGACTAAATAAAAATACCATTCTAACCCTTATTTTTGTAATTTCTCTATTAAGAGGTTTAGTATTTGTAGGTATATTCTTTAGGACACTATAGACTATTATAAAAGGTTGAAAAAGGAAGTTATCAAATAAATTAGATTGCCAAAGAATAAAGTCCAACTTTTAGGTTCCTACCTAACAACGATACATTTTTCCTCTAAGTACATGTTGGTTACTACTTGTCAAAATTAGGCCCTAAATAAGCTCCACTTGAATCCAAATTAGCTAAAAAGATTCCTAAAACCTACCCATGGCCATCTATGATCATTAAATAGTTATATATTAGGTTAAAAAATTGTTGAAATGAACAAGACAACTAAGAAGGGGGTGAATTAGTTGTAGAAAATTAAACCTTCAAAACCCTTTGCAATAGTCATATTCACATGCATTCATTAAACCCTTATTTTATTAATATGATTAAACATGGAATGCACAAAACAAAAAATGAAATCACAACACCAGATTTATGTGGAAAACCCAATGAGAGAAAAACCATGGCGAGGATTAGATAACAATATAAGTAATTACAAAATCGGTACAAGGGCTCACTATCAGAATAGGACACACTGTCCAAAAAAGGGGCTCACAACCAAGGCTCATTGCCACAAAAATAAATACAAGAAGATAGAAGAAGAATGTTACACAAAGAACATTTTATCAATGCAACAAGAAGTCCACCACAATGCTCCAACAATCTTGCAGCCTTGCTTGAATGATTTCAGATGCCTTCAACTCACTACCTTCAAGAACCCTAACACTAAAATTCACATTGCTCTACTCAAATTTGCATCATACACTTCACTCACATTGATCTTATATCTATCCTGATTCACATTTCATTCATGCCTCAATTTACAACAACACCACACTTATTTATATCAACATCAACCTCAAAAACCTTCTCCAATGTTGGAAACTAGCCATTATACATGCAAATTCAAAATAGGTCAGCACCTAAACATTCCCACAGTGGATAGGAATGAAGGAAACCTACAAAAATCCTTAATTAGGACCCAAATAGATTCCAACACACCTCAACACACTTCTGCAAGCCTGGCAAGTAGTGCTAACACAAGGTCGACCAATGCCTATGTTAAACACCATAATCATTAAGTACACACTTCCTTAAGTCGATCCAAAAGCCAAAAATTTCAAAAAACAAAATTTACTTGAACACGATCTAGAATAATGCATGAAATGCTTGAGATTCATCAAACATTTCATGAACCTTGCATCCTTCAAATACTTCAACTTAGAACAATTGGTAACCCTTACTTTCATACTAATAGATGTAACTTACTCTATACTACATCAAAATCAAGTAAAACCTTGAATACAGAAACATACAATCATTATAAACAACTTCCTAGATCCACAGAACTTGAAGCCAAATAACAGAGAAACACAGAGCAAATATATTTCTCGAAGGCCATATAAAACATCATTAAACAACTGGTTCACATACTAGTGAAAATATCTTGCACTATACAATGATTGAAAAACCCAAATTTAGAATATAAAAAACCTATGAAAACTATGAACATGTTAGATCTACATAGGCATAGGGTTAATATAGAAGAAATGTGGAGCACAATATCAGAGCACACACTGACCAAATGCACAACACAAATTTATTTGTTTATCAAATTTCCTTTAAATTAATTGGAAACCAAGTACCAAAGACAACATCTCATCTCATTTCATTATTCCAAATCATCCTTAGATACTGTAATAGAAAGATAGCTCCATGTACTCACAACACTTCCTCAATATCTCAACTATACATGCACAACCTATATCAACCCTTTTTCCTCTTTTTCACAATTTTCTCAATATCATCGACCTCTTCATCATGCAACAACATCCTTAACACATAGTTGACATCAATGAACACACCAACTAGTAAACTTCCTCTTGAAATCAATGTCAAATCCATCATACTTGCAAAAATACCCCCCTTTGTCATTGATGGCAACACAAGATGTGAAAAGAAAAAACATCAAATACAAGACAACATACACACTCTCCTCTCTCTTTTTTTTAGATTAGATAGTTTACACAACATTCCTAAACTCTCTCCCCCTTACAAGAGTCTCTCTCCCTTTAATAATAATGATTAGACAACATACACATCTTTCTCCACTGATACCTTGCATGATTCTCTTTCTCCCCCTGAGTAGATAAGCTTTTCACATGATTCTCTCTCCCCCTTTGACATCAATGGCGAAGGAAAAAGTTTGTATTATTCTCTTTGACACTGAACCAATAAAATTTCTTTGAATACTCCCCCTTAGGAGTACACCCAAACAAATCAGTAACACATGACACTACCTACTCCCCCTGAGAGGTAACCACCAACATCATTCTAAATAAGAGAGATCCATAGATCCACTAGACTAATGCATCTCCATATGCATCTAGTTCAAACAAGGAGGGGTAATAACCCCAAAATTATCTTGAAGATACTCAAAAGTATCGTTAGGAAGAGCCTTAGTAAATATTTCAAAAATTTGATCCTTTTGAAAGGTGGAAAATTGTATGGTTTTCTAGGGTTTATGACCTAGAATGACAATCTTCACTCTCTCTCATTCAAGAACAAACCCTAGAGACCTCAATGCAAAGGAGAAAGAGATCTTGCAATAGGGTTGTCCTAGAGGATGAATATAAACTAATGAGGGGTTCACCACCAAGTTTAGACTTGGAAAGACAAATGAAATGGAAGATGCAATGTTAAACCCTAATTCAATGTAAGCCTTAACTAAATGACTTAAAAATGCATATAAAACAAAAAAGCAAACTGTAAGATGAATTGTCTGCACTTGGGAATCTGAAGATGACTGGAAGGGAGTCTGAAATGATGGAAATTTTGACTTTAATTTTGATTGGGACTCATTCATCAAGCTAGGTGAATCAATCCAAAATCTGGGTTTTTTGTGTAGGAACAGGAATCTGGCAAATGGGTATCCAAATCTGCAAAAAATTGAATTTTGAAAAAAACTAGGACTCATTCGCCAGAAGTGGCAAATCGGTTCAGTTAGGGTTTTCTAAAAATTTAGGATCTGAATCCACTCTTCTCAGTCTGCTCAATCTTCTTCTTAAGGTTTCTAGATTAGAATATTTGTAAATTAACCTATAGGTGTTCCCCAATGCTTAATGACAACTTTGACAACTTCTAGGAACTTTGAAAAATTTCTCAAAACTTTCTCTTCAATGTTCCTTCAATATGAACCTAAAAATCACACACTAAAGAAAGATAAAAATGTTGTTTTGTTAGTGGATAGGGGTTTGCCTTGGTCAAACCCCATTTTGGTAATCAAACCTTGAAATAGAATGAAAGGGAAATGAAGAATGGTGAATGAATAAAATATGATGTTGCAACTCACCAAAACATAACAATGAAGTGCTGCAAACATGTGAGAGATGGCTCCAATGGATGTAGATCTTGACTCTTGCTTGAAGGGGATAGATCTTGAATGAAATTCTAGATTGAATCATAAAACCCTACATCACAATTTTTAGCTCAAAAACAAACATGATGCATGAAATTTTTGACATGATGCTTGATGCTTGAAGAATGCTCTAAAATGCTTGATAATCTGCCCTTGAATGCTCTTGTGAATGCTTGAATGCTCATTAAACTTGCTAGATGACTTGATTGCTTGTTAGGAGAAAATGAGTGAAAGAACCTTGTATTTATACTTAATTATGCAAGAATTCCTAAAATTACAACACTACAAGCCGACATTAGATCTGGGAGGATAAAATATCACCAAAAATTTGAATTAATTTTTATTTTGGGCTACACGAGACTCATTTTCCCAAGGTGGCTAGTGAGTCCCATTAGGCATAATTTATGGGATCATTTTCAAAAATGCTTAGAAAGGTGTGAAACCAGGTTCAAGACCCAAAAACCTAGGTGGGACTCATTCACCCAAGGTGGAAAATGAGTCCTAGATCACTAAATATGGGGCCATTCAACCTGAAACACTTGAATTATGATTAGTTATTGATTCGTGTCGGGATTATCCTCAAAAAGATGCATTAAATGAGGCTTGTGGATGCAAAATAAGGACAATTAAAGCATAAAGAAGCCCAATTATTAATGATGACCCTAGAAAAGTGTGAAAGTTTGTTGCAACACTTTATAACACTCTAAATAAGGCAAGATTAAGGTTTATTAGGTTCAATTAATTAATAAAACCTTAGAAAAGTGTGAAAGTCTTACAACACTTCACAACACTTTAGCAAGGTACCATTTATGTTCATTAGTTCACAAGAGCCCAAGACCTAATGTGAGTATGTTAAACACATTACAAGACTGAATCAAGGCATCATTAAGCTTAATTTTACAAGGAGGGACCAAACAAGTGTGAAAATGTCAATGATGAAATTTTTCGACACTACACCTTTGTAGGAACATATTCAAGCTTCACTTCATTCTCCATAACCTTTTCTATCAAAAAGTGATACCTAATAGATTTATTCTTTTTCCTTGAGTACATCCCTGGATTCTTTGAAATGTTAATTGCACTTGTGTTGTCATAGAAGACATAAATAAGCTCATCATATACAACTTTGATATCCTTCAATGTTTGTCTCATCTGTTATGCATGTGTACAACATTATACTGTTGCAATATACTTAGCCTCTATAGTGGATAGTGAAACTAAATTCTAATTCTTGATCAACCATGATACCAATCTAAATCCAAGAAAGAATGCACCACCACTTGTGATTTCCTTGTCATCAACACAACTAGCCCAATCTGCATCTGTATAAGCACTTAATGTTTCTTTAGGATCTTCTTGAATCTAGCCACAAGAAAAACTGCATGCATGATATCTAGTATAGTAGTAGTTAGATATAGCAATCCATCGACCATGGATCTATACTTTCTCTTATCATCCTTAGGCGAATCATTATATTTTCTCAATTTACAACCAGGCACCATAGGAGTACATACCGGTTTGGAGTCATTCATTCCAAACTTCTTCAACATCTCTTTGACATATTTAGATGGTGAAATATGAAAATCCCTTTATCTATTTGATTGACTTGTAGCCCAAGGAAGAAATTCATCTCCCTAAACATTGACATCCCAAACTCTTGCTACATTTCTTCAGTAAATTTTTTACACATAGCTTCATTTCCTCCAAAGATAATATCATCCACATACACTACTACTATCAAGATTTTGTTTTCCTCAATTTTCAAGTAAATATTACTATATGCGATGCCTTTACTGAATCCTTGTTGTATCAAGTACTTGTCCAATCTTGCATACAAAAGCAATGGGAGCTTGCTTCAATCCATATAATGCATTCTTCAATTTACATACCATATCTAGCTGATCTGATAACTAAAATCCTTCTGGTCATTCCACGTAAACTTCTTCCTCTAATTCACCATTCAAAAAAGCAGGCTTCACATCCATCTAATAAAATTTAAAGTATTTGTGTTGCAAATGCCAAAAAAATTCCGATAGCTTCCATCCTAGCCTTGGGACCAAAAGTCTCCTCAAATTCTATACCTTCCACTTGTGAGTAACCCTTACACACAAGTCTTGCCTTCTTTCTTACTACTCCATTTTCATTCAATTTGTTTTTGAATATCCACTTATTTCCAATTATGTTCTTGTTTATCGATTTGGAAACCAATTCCCAAGTCTAATTCTTTTCTATCTACATAAATTTTTCTTCCATTTCCTTCATCCAATGTTCATCCTTGCATGCTTCACTAACTATTTTAGGTTCAACTTTAGAAAATAGGCATAGATTTACCTCAACTTCAACAACTTTGCTTCTTATCGATACACCTTTCCTCTTATCTTTGATGATTTTATCTTCATAATGGCTCTTTTGTACATACTTAGGGGTTTTAGGGGTCTTCTCCAGAGCTTTTTCCTCTTCATTCTAAACTTCTTATTAATCAGCCTTATCTTCCTCGACTTTTCTGCAATTAGGTTCATCTGACACATATCCATCTACTGTAATTAAATTCTGCAAGTTTTCATCAACTTTAATATTTTCACTTTCAACTATCTTTCTTAGCCTTTTGTTATAACATCTGTAAGCTTTGCTTCTAGTAGAATATCCAAGGAAGATACCTTCATCAGATCTTGCATCAAACTTTCCTAAGTTTTCTTCTTCTTTTTTGACATAACATTTTTCAAACACTCTAAAGTACTTCATAGGAGGAAACCTTCCATACCATAGCTCATAGAGATTCTTTGTGATGTTAGATTTAGCTTGAAATATGTTAAGTATGTAAATAGTAGTATGAATAGCTTCTCTCTAGTAGAATTTCAATAGATTTTCCTCTTTCATCATAGTCCTTGTGGCTTCTTGAACAGTCTAGTTTTTCCTTTCAACAACTACATTTTGTTGAGGAGTTCTAGGGGCAGACAAATGCCTCTTTATTCCATGAACTTCACACAACATGTTAAAATCATTGGAGGTGAATTCACCACCTTTTTCTAGACCTTAAAAATTGATTTTTAAATCTATTTCATTCTCAACCATAGCTTTAAATACCTTGAATTTATCTAATGCATCAGATTTTTCTCTAAGAAAAGTAACCCAAGTCATTTTAGAGTAATCATCAATCGAAAGCATAAAGTACTTGTCACCTTATAGACTTATCACCCTTGTAGGACCACAAAGATCTAGGTGTATTAATTCCAGTAGTCTGGTAGTAGATTGATCCTTTCCCTTGAAACTACTCCTTGTTTGTTTTCCAAATTAACAACTTTCATGAACAACATTGATAGGCTTTGTGATTCTTGGTAGATCTCTCACTACATGAACTGAACTAATTCTTGCCAAATTATCAAAATTCATGTGACATACCCTCTAGTGTCATAACCAACTATCACTAATCTAAGACATAAAGCAATGACCATCAACACCCTTAAGCTGATAGATGTTTCCATTTGTTCTCTTACCAACATCAATCACTGTTCCAATCCCTTTTTTGATCTCACATGTTTCATCCTTGAACACAAGATTATATCCTTTGCTACACATTTTTCCAACACTCAAAAGGTTATGCCTTAAAAACCATTAACATAATAAACATTCTCAATGTTATGCTTTCCATAAAAAAAAATTGAACCTATTTCATGAATCTTAGCTCTTGAATCATCTCCAAATTTAACTAATCCTCCATCATACTTTTCAAGTTTAACACACTTATTTTTGTCTTTGTTCATATGATTAGAGTATCCACTATCAACAGCCTAGTAATTCTTATCCTCTTTGACATGAAAAGTAGATACCAAAGTACCTTCAACCTTATCCTTTATCTCCAAAATACTTTCCTTCACACAACCTTTAGGTTTAGTAGAACCATATTCTTCTTTTATAGCCAAAAACAAGCATTCATCATCATCAAAATCTCCATAATCAGATTCATCATTAGAAATACCATTATCTTCTCTCACATAGTAAGCTCTCTTAATCATTTTTTCCTTTATTTTCCTTGTTCCTATTGTTTAGAGCTCTTTTTGGACATCTTGAAGCATAATGACCTATCTCACCATAGCTAAAACATTTAAAAGTTAATTTACCTTTGTACTTATCAATGCCCTTCTTCATCCTTCTTACAAAGTTAGCTTCCACACCATCAATATATTCCTTATCCGAATCTTCAATCTTCTCCTATTTACTATCTTTGAAAGAAGTTTTTGCTTTTGTACCATTCTTCAAACTAAGTTTTCTCATTTCAAATGCAGTTAGTGTACCAATCAACTGATCTCTGGAATAATTTTCAAAATCTACAGTTTCCTCAATAGTATATACCTTTTCACTTTAACAATCAGGAAGAGATTTGATAACTTTATTTACTACTTTAGATTCTTTAACTACTGCACCAAGGCCTCTCATAACATTTACCAACTCATCAACTCTTTGAATGTAGCCTTCAATTTCTATAGTTTTGCTTGTTTAACCTTTGGATCTCCTTCATAAATTCTTTCTAGCTTATCCCAAACCTCTTTAGTAGTCCTCAAACTAATGACTTTTACTAATTTAGTATTTGAAAGACTTCACAATAATAAATTTTGCCTTAGCATTGATCTCATGTGCCTTGTTTTCTACATTTGTACTTGGACCATTTAGAGGTGGAGTATATGCAGTTTAATAGGCATTTTCAATCTCATATCCCTAAGCTGATAGATATCCTTCCATCTTTATCTTCCAAAATGCATAATCTATGCCATTGAATCTAGGGAAATCCAAAGTAACCTTATTCGCCATCCCAAACATACCTTAAGCAGTTAAGCTCTTCTCCAAGAAACCTTGCTCTGATACCAATTGTTGAAATGGACAAGACAACTAAGAGGGGGGTGAATTAGTTGTAGAAAATCAAACCTTCAAAATGCTCTACAATAGTTAGATCCACATGTATTCATTAAACCCTTATTCTGTTAGTATGATTAAACATGGAATGTACATAATAGAAACTGAAATCACAACACCATACACAAGAGAACACCAGATTTACATGGAAAACCCAATGAGGGAAAAACCATGGTGAGGATTAGCTCACAATATAAGTAATTGCAAAATTGGTACAAGGGCTCATTGCTAAAAGAGGCTCACAGCCATGACTCACTACCATAGAAAGAAATAAAAGAAGATAGAAGAAGAAAGTTAGGTAGAGAACACTTTCTCAAAGAAAAAAGGAGTCCACCACAATGCTCCAACAATCTCACAACCTTGCTTGAATGATTTCAAATGCCTTCAACTCACTGCTTTCAAGAACCCTAATAGTGAAATTTACACCACTTTACTCAAATTTGCATCACACACTTCACTCAAATTGATCCTACATCTATCTTGCTTCACATTTCATTCATGCCTCAATTTACAACAACACCACACTTATTTATATCAACCTCAACCTCAAAATCCTTCTCTAATGCCAACAACTAGCTGTTATACATACAAAAGAAAAATAGGTTGGCACCTAAACATTCCTGCAATGGATAAGAATGAAGGCGACCTACAAAAATCCTTAATTAGGACCCAAATATATTCCAACACACCTCAACATGCTTCTAAAATCCTCACAAGTAGTGCTAACATAAGGTCAGCCAATACCTATGTTAGACACCATAATCATTAAGTACACCCTTCCTTAAGTCAATTCAAAAGCCAAAAGTTTTGGATAGTAGAATTCAATTGAACACGATCTAGAATAATTCACAAACTACTTGAGATTCATCAAACACTTCATCAACCTCACATCATTCAAATACTTCAACTCAAAACAACTAGTAACCCTTGCATACTGATAAATAAAACTCACTCCAGTGATAACTTTAAGAACGCCCCCTCAAAAAAAATCTAAAATCTTGGCGAATCTTTCACTTTTTAAGGAAAAAATATTAATTTATATTGGTGAATCTTTCCTTTTTTTGACAAAACTACTAATTTTATTGGTGATTTTTTTACATCACTAAAATTTTGTAGAAATTTTTGGTGAATATTGAAAAATAATAGGAAAACTCATTAATTAATGGAAAATCCATCCAATCTAAAAATAATTCTTGTCAAAAAGTAGGGGCTTGAGTGTGGAAATTATCGATGCGTTTAAGGGCTAGACTATAATGTTTATTTTCTACCATTGTTTTAAATATAATATAATGGCCCTTATTGTATTTTGCAAGATAAAATGTACCCATGATCTATAATTCTCATAGGGCTTGAAATTGCTTTTGAATCATTGATCTAATAACCCTCGTTGTACTCTATGAGGTAAATTTTATCCATAATCTATAATGCTTGTGAGACCTAAAATTATGGGCCCCATGAGCATTACAAATCATGGGTACATTTTACCTCATGGAATACAACAAGGGCCATTAGATTAGATTATAAATCAATAGTGGAAACTAAATATTAGAAATATGGTCCTAAAGTAACTAATAATTATGATATACTATTGGAAAATTAATATAGATATCTACTATAATTTATAAAATTTAGGTGAATTTGATCTAATCATGTATCGAATATTGTGGAAAATTTATGATTTTTTTTTTAATAAAATAAATTCTTTGGTGATTTAAATAAGACTATAGTAATTTTTTGTAAAAAAGTGGCGATTCAAGTCACGTTATAGCCCAAACTATTAGCCAATTTTGGATTTCCAAATTTCAACTATTAGCCAATTGGTGAATATTAGCCACTACAAAAATCACTGACTCACTGTGTACTGCATCAAATCAAGTAAAAACTTGAATATTATAAATAAATTCCTAGTTCCACACAACCTAAAGCCAAATAATGGAGAAATGCAAAGAAAATATATTTCTCCCAGGCCACAAAAACATTATTGAACAATTGGTTCACATATTGGTGAAAATATCTTGCACTATACATTGATCCAAAAACCAAAATTTGAAATATAGCAACCTCTAACAACCATGAAAAACATGTGAGATCCACATAGGAATAGGGTTAATACAAAAGAAATGTGAAGCACACACTGACCACCTGCACAACACTGTTTTCTCTGGCTATCAAATTTTCTCAAAAGCAAGTTTGGAAACCAAGTACTAATGTTACACCCCAAATATGTAATTACTATTTACTATTACTATGTAGGGTAAATTGAACATAATTTATAATCTAATGGTGAATAAAATGTGCTTGCACTTTGTTATCAATGCATCATGAATGAACGTTATTTTATTTAATGAAGAAATGCATATGTATGTGAAATGGAAGGTTATTGAATTAATATTCTAACTATGGGATGTATTATGTGTAATGCATATTTTGTTGAATAGCTAACTACCTTGGGAATATTTTGAGAATGTGGATGCATGTAAATGTTCATTCCTCTGGGTAGATGGGAAGTATCACTTAGGAGATCTTGGTCGGGTAACCAATAACATAACCTATCTAAGCCTATTCACACACTCACAATAGATTGATGGAGTCGAGTTATTATGCGAGAAGTAGGTAAGCCATCCTTAGCATAATGTGTCTACATTAGTAAGGGCCTTGATTACTATTGAATGCATACTGGAATGATGTTTATCTTTTTGAGCTCATGAGTCCTTCCTCATGTTGTTGTGTTTTGTGTGGTTGAATGATTATTGGGATATATATGCATATGTCGGCATACATATGCGATGGATATTATGGGATGTCCATATGAGTATGATGAAATATGTATGAACATGCATATATGTATATAAATGATTAATATGATGCTATAGTGGTTTAATTCATGATCATTTTGGATATTGAATGGATCATTTGACTATCATGTTGCTATATAGTATATATATATATATATATTTGTATATATAAACAAATACACATAAGCAGTAATGCTTAATAGAGGAGTGTGTATGCATATATATATATAGATATTTATTATATATTATTACAATATAATTGCTATCTTATTATTATTCATTAATATATAAAATGCATATATACTTTATACCTATTATGCCTTGCATATCCTCCCCTTTTTTTTTTTTGGTCAAAATGGGTCCCCCTTGTGTTTGTTTGTCCGTGGTGTTTTTGTTTGGGTCTTAGGAGTTAATATTTTTCCTCCTAAGTCTTTGTTTCTTTTAGTCTAGTAGAATTAAATTGAGAATAGAAGGCTGGACTTAAGAACTTTTACAAAGTTCAAGTCAGTTAGTCAGTTCTGGTCAGCCCTTGTTTCATGTTCTTTTCATTGTCTGTTGGTTGGTCTTGTGCTCTTGGGTCCATTTCTCCCTTGAGTTGTTTCTCATTTCCTTGTGTTTTGTTTTTGCTCTAGAAAAAGTAGAATCAGAGGTGGAACCAAACTTGGAACTTTGTTAAAGTTTTGAATTTTGTTTTTCTCCCAATCCTACTCCGGCTCGCTTGCTTTCGCTCGCTTGATTTGTGTTGTTTGTTTTCGTTGGTGTCTTGGTCGGGTCCGGTTTTCATTCTAGTCCCACTTCCCATTATTCTTGTGTCCTTGTCTCAATGTTTTGTTCCTTTTTAGGATTAGAACCAGAATCGAAACCGAACTTGGAACTTTGTAAAAGTTTTAGGTCCCATTTTGGTTCTAACTCCACCCCCATTTCCCTTTTTTTTGTCATTTTTTGGGACTGGAACCAGAACCAGAGTTGGATAAGAGACTTGGTAAAGGTTTCTTGTTCTATTCCAGATCTGATTCTATGTCTTCCCTTCCTTTGATTTCTACACTGGTTGATTACTCTTTTATGTTGTTTTCTCCGCCCCCAACCAACCACATTTATGGCATTAATTGCAGCCTCCTCACACGTGTGAAATGATTTTTAAACCTTAATCAAGGTTAACTGGCTCATTATCTTTATTGTCAAAGTTGTTTTAGCAAACCAAAGCCAGGATAACTTCAAGAGGAGCACAATTTGATTGCAGAGGCACATTGGTGATTAGATTCTTATCAAGTTTCAACCTTTTCCTTGTTGATGTTTTATGGTAGGGTCTTTTCCCATTTGTTTCTTTCTTGAGTTTGTCATTTTGCTTCGTGTTCATGTTCGTGGTGTTCTTGTGCATTCACAGGACCTTTTCCTATGAATCTTTGCTTGTTCCCTTGTGTGTTTCTAGTTTGATTTTGTCCTTTTCTATTTTTCATTTTTCTTTTTTCTTCTTTTCTATTTGTTTCTTTTGTTGTTGTTGTCGCTTTCATGGTAGGTTCATTCTGTCATGCCCTAGTTTCTAACTAAGGTTTCATTTGATGGGGTCCTTTGTGTTCTAAATACGTTAGAATCTATTTAGTGACCCCTTTGATCTCATTCCCATCTTGGTTCAGTGATTTTCATGTTGGGTTTTTGATGCCCTAATTATCTGAGTCAATGCATCATGCAAATTAGGGTTTATTTGAAGACCTTTACAATATCCAGCCCCTTGAGTTAAATCTAGTCTTTATTTTGTTAAAGGGTGAGGTTAAGCCCCTTTATTTGAAGTTTCCTTATGATCCCATGTGACCTAGGTCCAAGAGCTCATGTGACCACATCTTGGAGAAATTCCTTCATTTTGTAATGTTAAATTGGTGGAAGCAGACTCGGGAGTGAACTCATCCCATGAGTATTTACATTGCGGTTCATTCCCAAAATGATCCCACTTTCGATGATTGTTGACTTTCATCTTCATTCTTACACTTTGGCAGAAGTGGAACCAGATTGGGGGTCAAACTTGGAACTATTGAATAGTTTTGAGTTAGATTTCCATTTTGACCCCGGTTTTGGTCTCGCTCTAGTCCTGATCTCACCTTGTGTTAAAATTGTTTCTTATTCCTAATTCTTTTTTAACTCTGCTTTCGATGAATATGAAATTTGGCAAAGTATGGAAAGTTTTGTTGAGGAAGTAGAGAGTTGTATTGGATGATGTATTGATTGCCATGCTTTTGTTCATCTAATCTAGGGTTTTATTGTAGAAATAGAAGATGTTTGAAGCATCGAAAGAGGCTTCTCAAAGGAGCCAACCTGTAGAGAGCTCAAAACAGGAAACAAACCCTAAAAAGATCAAGGTGGAACAAATCCCATATACTTTGAGATACAAGAATCAAAGTCCTACCATTACAACTAGCCAAGTGGACTCAGATTGGGAAGATATTACAGATACAAACTTGGGCACCTTCAACTATGAAGAGTTGTATGAAGAAACTTTCAGTGAAGATGTAACGGGGAAAACAAAGATGATTGTTCAATCTAGTTTGGCACATGCTACCCTCTTTCCTCTATCTATCTAGTGCTCAGAGTTAATACTTATTGTAGCTAGAGCCCACAATCCTACTACCAGACAATGTGTGGATTCACAAGGGAACACAATTATTGACCTTAAACCACAAATGATAAGATTCATGTTCAATGTACCTACCCTACAGAGCCCTAGACAACACAATGAGGTAGAATCCCTACAGCTATACAACAACAAGAAGGAGGCTAGCGGGCTCATCCTAGAAACAAGAACTAGATGAGGGTTGAAAAGAGTCCCCTAGCCAAGCTTCCCCAGATTAGCCTAAAGATGTATATCTACAAGGATATTGGAGGCTAAGGTATATGATTCTCTCTAGGGTGTTTAGGAAAAATTACCTCCCAGGTTCAAGGAATGGATGTTTCTATTCATTGGAGACTATATCCTAGATGAGGAAACAATTTTATTGGCCTATAATTGTATTATATGCATACACAACTAGATGCTCAAAGTAAGAGAGACCAGGGATTTCTTTATGACCTCTTATGTGATATAATACATGACAGGAGGGGCATCTTTCTGGATTGAATACAATTTGAATATTGGGAAGGAGAATCCCAAGGACATAAAATGAATTGTGGGATCACTATAATCCTTTCACCTTGCAGACTTCTAAGTCACACTATAGAAGGGTTAATGATGCATTTTTGTATGTTATCATTAACATGCTCACAGGAGATGCAGGCTACAAATTGAGTGGAGATGTTATGGCATTTATTGTAGAATGGGGACATTGGTATATCCAATACCCCAAGTTCACTTATTTCAGGCTGGTTGGTTTTGATGGCCACCCCCATTTGTTGCCCAGGTGCTGCAACAACATGATTGCCTTGATGGAGTTCATCTATCAAGCTATACTAGTTAATCTCAAGTTTTCCAATAAGCACAAGACTGACTGCCAAAAATTTACCATGAAGTTGAGTGAGTATAGTTGTGCACACAATGTGGCAGCCAATATAATCTGTGATGAGTTAATCCACTTGAAGTTGGGTTTGTACACTTCTAGAAAGTATTTTGATCCCAAGCACAAGATGTAGGGTTTGCTTCCTGTTGGTTTTGATAAACTCTTCAATTTGTTGGAATACTTTTGGATGGACCTACAAGATGGCTATGATTTGAGAAGAAGAAACTATGAAATATTACCCATCCCACTCATGGTTGAGTATGGGGTAAAGGAGGACATTCTTGACACATTGTTAGATGATGGGGTAACTTTGGATCCCTAATATGATGTTGGAAATATAGGCACTAATGACTTAGATCTAGTAGATTAGAATGCAAAGGAGTCTATTGATATAAAATAGATTGCAAGGCCGTTATTGGATAGAAGCATCCAATGTGTGGTTATGAGAACCAAGGAGCTAGAGGCTAAAACCTTTAAAAAGAGAAAGGTTGCTGCCACCACCCAAGGGTACAAGAGAACAAAAAGATGAATGGCTCCTAAGGAGCCCTTAGAGGCTTTCCCTCCCAATTCAGGAGAAGAGATTGAACCTGTAATTCTTGCTTAGGATCTTCCTGAAGCACATGGATAAGAGGCCATAACAGAACCTGATGTTTCAACAACTGCTAAAGGTGAAACATCAACTCAACCTCCTCTTACAAAGTAGCCAAGTGGGGAAATGGCTATGGGAACCCTTCACAAGGAAGATGAATCCTTGAAATAGAGGGAGCCTAAAATTGAGATTCGTGACATTGAAATAGATTTTGATGCTACTCCATCTAATAAGAAGACTCATGTGGTTGCATCCCTTGATGAAACTAAGGATGCAGGAACTGAGCATGTTTTGACAGAGGAAGATCAATGGATGTTGTTCAAGGATGCAAAGAGAGAAGTAGATGCCAAGGCACAAGTTGAGGCACTTTCCAAATAGAAGAAGATTGATGCTAAGGCACAAGCTAATGCATTAATTAAACAACAAGAATTGGAGGCTAAAGCCAAGGTTGATGAACTGGCTAAGAAACAACAACAAAGAGAGCAGGAACTCAAAACTAAGGAGGAGAGAGATAAATTGGCAATGCTGTAGAAGATCCATGATCTTGAGGAGGAGAAAGCTAGACAAAGGAGAGAAAGAGATGCCCTTGAAGCTAAATTCAAGGCTGTTGAGGAAGCCCACAAAATAAATGAAGAGGAAGAATGCCTACAAAGAGGAAAGGAGGATGAAGAACTTGCTCTATATGAATAGAAGTCTAAAGAGGCATGGGACAAGGTCAAGGAGCTTGAAAAACAAAGAGGCCAAATGTACAAGGAGAGGAGGTTGGAAGAAGAGAATTCGAAAAAGGAACTAGAAGCTAAAAGGTTGCAGGAGCATAAGGACAAAGAAGAAGTTGAGAGACTTGCACAAGAAGTTGCACAAAGAGAACAATAGAATGTGCAAGAGGTTGATTCTCAACCTAGGACCACCATATTGCAACCTCTTTCTTCTGCCACTGCTACCTCTTCTTCAACACAAGTGGTCACCACTCCTATTGCTCCAACATGGTTAAAGCTTTATCTTGAGAGAAAGAAGATAGTTCAACCTCAACCTCTGAATTGGGATGAGATGATGAAGGAAATAGAGAAGGAAAGACCTAAGAAAAATGCTAGAGTTCTTCATTCCACTAATCTCATGGATACAAGAGAGATTGTTGTTGAATGTGAAATTTCGATGATGGATAAAGACAGACAAGACATGCAAATAATTGATTACCAATTGGGCACTGACAATTTGGGGATACCTACAAGGAACCAATAGATGAATCTCATTGATATTGCAGCATCCTCCACCAAATCCATAATGATCAAAGATAAGTAGAGGAAGGATGGACTTAAAGCCCAATTGGATCAGTTGAAAAAATTCTTGAAGGATGTCTCCACTCCAATTTCTCAACAAGTTGCTGCTCCAGAGACCCCAATCCCACTAAGAAAGAAAGAAGTTGATGACTTAGTACAAATGAGGAGTAAGGTGGGGATGCTTGATAGGTGGATTGATAGGCTCAATCAAGAGGTTGTTGAAGAGCTGGCTAGCGGTTTTAAAGTTCATGAAGGTTCACTTGAGTTGGTTGAAGAGATGAATCAACATTTTGAGGTCCTAGAGAAACAAGATGAGGAGTATAGAGAACATGTTAAGAAATTAAAGGACATCAACAAGGTGCCTAAGTCAACTCTTTTGGAGCAATCAATCCTTGAGGAAGATAATGCAGATTTCATTGAGAAGACATTGAGCATAATCCGGTTTAGATCCAAATTCATCTATAAGCATAAAAATGAGTTAAGGAGGCCAATAAGGACTTGAATGAACACATTGATGAATTGGAGGTGGTGGTTGCTATTTTTCTCAATGTGGACGTCTTGGTCAAAGAAGGTCTTCCTCTAGATAAGTTGACAATGAAATGGGGCAATAGATTTTAGGAAGTGATGCAAAAAGAAGATGATGGAGAAGACTTGTTATTGGATAGAATCATGGACATCAAGGATGAAGTAAAGGTTACTAGGAGGGAATTAATCAAATTAAAAGATATGCAAGAATTTTCCTCAACAGAGTTGAAGAGTTTTAAATTTGAGGATAGCTGGGTAGATGGACCTAATCTAGATATTCTTCAACAAGTATTCTATAGTCGTGATGATTATCTCCTTGACCAAGCAATGTGGGAATGATCTGGAAGCATAATGTTCTCTTCTTGGTAGACAACTTCCTCTCCTCTCCTATTTTGCAGTGTTTTGACATGAGTTGAACTTAAGCTCTCATCCATCAGTTCTACCTTCCTCCTTGGGTGTCAGATTTTGTACAACAGGGCAATCAACCTTGAACTGAAGATCGGCCAATCTAGTTTCTTCATGTAGTTCTGGTTCCTTGATTAGTGGATCTCAATTTTTGATTAAGAGAAATTTATGCATGGCGTGCCTATATGTAATTTTGGGCTCCATTTTGTAAAGGTCAACCGATTGAAGAATGATTAGCCACCTAATATGATAGCAGATAGGGATTATAGTCTTAGGATTTCATAAGTTTTAGCAAGATACTTTGAAAGTTCTGTTATACTTGGATACTTTTTACAATTTTTATACAATTTCATGTTATTGTTAAGTTTGAGCCTCAATGATAATGTTAATGAATTATAATCATCTATATGCTAGTAAGTTGTTGTGCCTAAATGTTTTCTATTTGATGCAAATCAATAGGGGAAACCAGATTCAAGATTATCTCATTGAATTATCTGTGAATGGAATTATTTTTATGTCTATTGATCTGATTTTAGCAATGAGTGAGTGATTTGTTTCAATCTTGAAGTGAAGTTTTAGTGAATGGTTGTGATTGTTGAATTAGCACTGTGAATGTATACAATGGTGTAGGTTATGCTATGGATTGCATCATGTTATGGTTTTGGTTAATTGAAGAAACACTCATTGTTAAGGTACATGTCTAGATGTGAACAAGTTTTATTCATTTTTTGTTGTTCTGAAGCCCTGGTCTATATTTTTTATTTATTTATACCCCCAAACAAGGTTAATTGATATGATGCAATTTGTATTCCTTTATACCAGCAGGCCCCTTGAATATTACAGTTGCATTGGCCATTGAGTAACATCAGCATAGTTGAGAACCAACTACTAGGACCTTGGAAGATAGATTGCTTTATGTTATCTTTCTTTTTCATGAGAAATAGGATAGAGATATTTTGTTTAATTTTGTGTTATTTTGACCATCAACACTACCATAGAAATAAATAGGGTTGCACTTAAGATTGTACCACCATGAATGGAAATGAACAAACATATGAAGCTACAAATTCCACATAGTGAGGAGCAACACCAAAAAATAAAGATCATTATTGTTTAGAGTGATTAGGTGTATCAACACATGGAAGAGCACCATAGTCATTAAGTTCCATTTTACTATGCAAGGCCTGACATTCATTGGTGGAATGACCATGCACTCGATGATATGCACAAAAAGAGTTATTCTAATAATGTTTCGTACATGTTGGAGGATGAAGAGTAATCAAGTGAGCTTTTAGAAGCCTCGACAATATATGTTGTTGCTTTGATAAAGGATAAGTAGTAGGAGACAATCTCTTCTCTTGTGAAAAAAAGCTAGCTTGCTTACCACAAGAAGTCATAAATATAGTAGATGAAGATGGAGCATGAGATGAAGATGGAGACGAAGGTTGGAAACCTAAACCATTTTTAGAAAAGTATGATGTAGACTTCACACAATCCATAATTTCTTGTTCCATGTTTTCATTATATACATATTTAGAAAGAATTCTAAATCCAAGCCCATAACATTTTTCTAACTCAGATGGAGAATCCTTATCTAAATTCTTATGAGAAGAATTGATTCTTTCACGAGAATGAAAATTATTTTTAAGTTTTTAAAAGTTACTCATCTCCAACACATGAGGGATGAAAGCTAAAGATCCATCATCACCATCATGGGAAAAGATGTGTTTGGATTGATTGATGTAGAACAAGATTGAACAAATGAAAGACAAGATTCCTTAGGTTTATATTTTGAGATTTTGTACTCTCTAATAAATAAGGGTGTAAAATCTAATGAACCCCAATCATCACCAAAACATGTGTTTGAAGATGAAGTGATGTCATGATTATCATTTGTATTCGACTCTTTGTAATTTTGTGGTGAGATTTTAGACTTCCCGTTGAAACAAGGTGTGAAATCTAACAAAACCCAATCATTGTCTAAAAGTTTTGTTATAGGTGAAATACAATCATCATTATCTTCAACATGTATGGGTTCCACCTTTGAAGTTGGAATCAAAGTAATACGAGAGTTTGAAGTGTTATGTTCAAATTCAATTTATGAATTATAACTTTGTTCATCCACTTTTACTGTATATATCTTGTTATTGTATTCATATTTCATCTCATGGTGAAGAGTAGATGGGACTCCTTTCATGTCATGAATCTACAACCTACCTAGGAGAAGATTATATGAAAGAGGTCCTGGCATGATATGGATAGGGGTAGGCAAAACCACGGGCCCTACCTTGATGGGTAATGTGATTGTCTGTAATGGTTGCTTACTAATACTATCAAATCCAAGAATACAAATATCATTTGGTTTTATGAGATTCTTGTCCACACCAAGTTTATCTAGAAGATCAATGCTACAAAAATTAAGACTGACTAATTGTGAATTAGTTAAAATTATGGATCTCTTCTCTACAACTTTAGGTAGCTCTCTTGTGTTTTTTTGAATTTCCTAGCTTTTTTCTTCTAACTTGATTGGTTGATTGATGGGCCAGTCTAGCAGGGGGGCCAACAAGGCCCCCCATCCTAGGAAAGTTGTTCCCAAGCATGGTCCTATGTCTAGGTTTACTGCTTCTAAAAATTTTGTTCCCCATAGTGGAATTCCTTTTGGAACTACTGTCCCTTCTTTTGTGGAACTAAAAACTCACATTTTTGGAAAGTCACCTTTGTCCCCTCCTTTGGGATTGGAATCTTCCATCTTTGAAGAAGACCTCATTTCATTCGTGGATAAACTGGTTAGCGGAGGCTTGCCAACTATGGCTAGGTTGAACATGTATTTTTCTTCCTATTCAGTAGATGGGTGGGAAATTGATGTTCTTGAAGCTCTTATGATTAAGGCAATGGACAACCTCAAGTTGTCATTGGTGGGAAAGTTCCTAGTGTATCACCCGAATATAGACCAGGTTAGGCAATAGGTTGACTCTGTTTGGAATTTAAAAGGTGGTGTTTCCATTAGTGCTATGTCCAAAGGTATTTTCCTTTTTACCTTTGTTGTTTATGAGGATATATTAAAGGTACTCATGAGAGGCCTGTGGGCCTTTGATGCTAGTTTTAAGAACTTCCTTCCGTTGTGTAAATGGAAACTAGGTTTCGACCCCTTTGTTCACCTGGGTGTTGTTGCTCCTACGTGGGTACGCCTACTTGTGATAGCCTTATAATTTTGGGAGTTAGGTATCTTCAAGGGCATTGATAACTCATTTGAGAGCTTGTTGGTTGTTGATAAAATTACCCAAGAGAAGTCTCGTTTAGTCTTTGCTCTGATTTGTGTTAATGTGGATGTTAACACTATTTTGTCGACCTCTGTTATTTGAAGTCAAAGTTTGGAAACTGGTCTCAACCCCTTGAATATGAAAAAACTAAACTATTTTGTCAATCTTGTAAAACATTTGGCCATCTCATTGATTCCTACAATAGGAATCCTCAAGGTTTGGAAAGTGATGGCCCCAACTCATTTCTTAAGTCTTTTGTTATGGAGCTAGAAGTTGTCACTAATGCCCCCTATCTAGGAAGAAGAAAAAAATGGTGTTACTTTGGAGACCTTAATTGAAACCTCCCTTGGGTTTGGTATGATTTCAGAGGCCCAAATAACTCATGAAGGAATGCTCGATGAGTCCCGAGATTTGGGGAGAGTTATGTTTATAAATGACCTCTTGTGGTAGTAGTAAACTTAATTCTAGAGCACAAAATGTTTTGAAGGAAAAAACTGATGAGACCAAACTAGTTGTGAAATCCCTTATTGATCTCGAAGCAAATCTGGGCTTGACATGAATTTCTACACTTCCCCTTATAGATATGTCAAAGATTATTAAGGAAGGTGAAATTGTATCTCAGATTGGCCAGGAAATAGACTCCTCTGTCCCCTCTCCTCCTAAACCCCTTGATGATAGTTCTCTCCTCCCTATCAGAAAGAAGGAAAGAATATCAAGGATTTGTTGGCTCTATTGGTTTTCCTTCTGCCTCAAAAGAAGTTGATGATGAAGACTGGGTTCAAGCTAATTATAAGTCAAAAAATAAGAAGAAACCAAATGTAGGTGGAGGAAATAAGGTTGGTAGACCTTCCTAGAAGGAAACAAGAAATAAAGATACTATTTTTGATGTGGCTTCAGGTAGACAGAAGACTTTGGACTCCATTGCGGGGACAAATTCTAAAAAGAAGTAAGGGATGTTGTATCCCATCCCTAACAAAATCAAGGTGATTTTGTAGTTTTGTTTCATTGATCATGAAGATAATTTCCTAGAATATTAGGGGCCTCAATAGCCCCTATAAATAATTTTTGGTTAAAACCTACTTGTTGGATAATAAAGCTGATGTTCTTTTGCTTCAAGAAACCAAAATAAAGAAGGAAACTTTTGTCAAGATTGTTATAAATTTTTGGCCTAGTGCTAATTATGTTTTGAGTGACATTGAAGGTGCTTTTGGAGGTATTTCTACTCTACGAAACCCATCTAAACTTAAAGGTTCTTT
>VDFB02260882.1:0-48310 GCA_007258455.2 Sequoia sempervirens | reverse complement strand
AACAAATCAGTAACACATGACACTACCTACTCCCCTTGAGAGGTAACCACCAACATCATTCTAAATAAGAGAGATCCATAGATCCACTAGACTGATGCATCTCCATATGCATCTAGTTCAAACAAGGAGGGGTAATAACCCCCAAATTCTCTTGAAGATACTCAAAAGTATCATTAGGAAGACCTTAGTAAATATTTCAAAAATTTGATCCTTTTGAAAGGTGGAAAATTGTATGGTTTTCTAGGGTTTATGACCTAGAATGACAATCTTCACTCTCTCATTCAAGAACAAACCCTAGAGACCTCAATGCAAATGAGAAAGAGATCTTGCAATAGGGTTGTCCTAGAGGATGATTATAAACTAATGAGGGGTTCACCACCAAGTTTAGACTTGGAAAGACAAATGAAATGGAAGATGCAATGTTAAACCCTAATTCAATGCAAGCCTTAACTAAATGACTTAAAATGCAAATATAAAACAAATTGTAAGATGAATTGTCCACTTGGAATCAAGATGACCTAGAAGGAGTCCGAATGATGGAAATTTTAATTTAAGTGATTGGGCTATTCATCAAGCTAGGTGAATCAGTCCAAAATCTGGGTTTTTGTAGGAACAAGGAATCTAGCAAATGGGTATCCAAATCCAAAATTGAATTTTGAAAAACTAGGACTCATTCGCCAAGTGGCAAATCGGTTCAATTAGGGTTTCTAAAAAATTTAGGATCCAATCCACTCTTCTCAACAATCTTCTTAAGTTTCTAGATAGAATCTTTGTAAATTAACCTATAGGTGTTCCCCAATGTTCTCCAATGCTTGATGACAACTTGACAACTTTAGGAACTTTGAAAAATTTCTCAAAATTCCTTCAATGTTCTTTAATCTAAACCTAAAAATCACACACTAAAGAAAGAGAAAAATGTTGTTTTGTTAGTGGATAGGGATTTGCCTTGGTCAAACCCCATTTTGGTAATCAAACCTTGAAATAGAATGAAAGGGAAATGAAGAATGGTGAATGAATAAAATATGATGTTGCAACTCACCAAAACATAACAATGAAGTGCTGCAAACATGTGAGAGATGGATCCAATGGATGTAGATCTTGACTCTTGCTTGAAGGGGATAGATCTTGAATGAAATTCTAGCTTGAATCATAAAACCCTACATCACAATTTTTAGCTCAAAAACAAACATGATGCATGAAATTTTTGACATGATGCTTGATGCTTGAAGAATGCTCTAAAATGCTTGATAATCTGCCCTTGAATGCTCTTGTGAATGCTTGAATGCTCATTAAACTTGCTAGATGACTTGATTGCTTGTTAGGAGAAAATGAGTGAAAGAAGCTTGTATTTATACTTAATTATGCAAGAATTCCTAAAATTACAACACTACAAGCCGACATTAGATCTAGGAGGATAAAATATCACCAAAAATTTGAATTAATTTTGATTTTGGGCTACACGGGACTCATTCGCCCAAGGTGGCTAGTGAGTCCCATTAGGCATAATTTATGGGATCATTTTCAAAAATGCTTAGAAAGGTGTGAAACTAGGTTCAAGACCCAGAAACCTAGGTGGGACTCATTCACCCAAGGTGGAAAATGAGTCCTAGATCACTAAATATGGGGCCATTCAACCTGAAACACTTGAACTATGATTAGCTATTGATTTGTGTCGGGATTATCCTCAAAAAGATGCATTAAATGAGGCTTGTGGATGCAAAATAAGGCCAATTAAAGCATAAAGAAGCCCAATTATTAATGATAACCCTTGAAAAGTGTGAAATTTATTTGCAACACTTTATAACACTCTAAATAAGGCAAGATTAAGGTTTATTAGGTTCAATTAATTAATAAAACCTTAGAAAAGTGTGAAAGTCTTACAACACTTCACAACACTTTAGCAAGGTACCATTTATGTTCATTAGTTCACAAGAGCCCAAGACCTAATGTGAGTGTGTTAAACACATTACAAGATTGAATCAAGGCATCATTAAGCTTAGTTTTACAAGGAGGGACCAAACAAGTGTGAAAATGTCACTGATGAAATTTTTCGACACTACACCTTTTTAGGAACATATTCAAGCTTCACTTCATTCTCCATAACCTTTTCTATCAAAAAGTGATACCTAATAGATTAATTCTTTGTCCTTGAGTGCATCGCTGGATTCTTTGAAATGTTAATTGCACTTGTGTTATCATAGAAGACATAAATAAGCTCATCATATACAACTTTGATATCCTTCAATGTTTGTCTCATCTATAATGCATTTGTACAACATGATACTGTTGCAATATACTTAGCCTCTATAGTGGATAGTGAAACTAAATTCTACTTCTTGATCAACCATGATACCAATCTAAATCCAAGAAAGAATGCACCACCACTTGTGATTTCCCTGTCATCAACACAACTAGCCCAATCTGCATCTATATAAGCACTTAATGTTTCTTTAGGATCTTCTTGAAATCTGGCCACAAGACAAACTGCATGCATGATATCTAGTACAGTAGTAGTTAGTTATAGCAGTCCACTGACCATGGATCTATACTTTCTCTGATCATCCTTAGGCGAATCATTATATTTTCTCAATTTACAACCAATCACCATAGGAGTACATACCAGTTTGGAGTCATTCATTCCAAACTTCTTCAACATCTCTTTGACGTATTTAGATGGTGAAATATGACAATCCCTTTATCTATTTGATTGACTTGTAGCCCAAGGAAGAAATTCATCTCCCTAAACATTGACATCCCAAACTCTTGCTACATTTCTTCAGTAAATTTTTTGCACATAGCTTCATTTCCTCTGAAGATAATATCATCCACATACACTACTACTATCAAGATTTTGTTTTCCTCAATTTTCAAGTAAATATTACTATATGCGGTGCCTTTACTAAATCCTTGTTGTATCAAGTACTTGTCCAATCTTGCATACAAAAGCAATGGGAGCTTGCTTCAATCCATATAGCGCATTCTTCAATTTACATACCATATCTAGCTGATCTGATAACTAAAATCCTTCTGGTCGTTCCACATAAACTTCTTCCTCTAATTCACCATTCAAAAAAGCAGGCTTCACATCCATCTGATAAAATTTAAAGTATTTGTGTTGCAAATGCCAAAAAAATTCTGATAGCTTCCATCCTAGCCACGGGAGCAAAAGTCTCCTCAAATTCTATACCTTCCACTTGTGAGTAACTCTTACACACAAGTCTTTCCTTCTTTCTTACTACTCCATTTTCATTCAATTTGTTTCTGAATACCCACTTATTTCCAATTATGTTCTTGTTTGTCAATTTGGGAACCAATTCCCAAATCTAATTCTTTTGTATCTACATAATTTTTTCTTCCATTTCCTTCATCTAATGTTCATCCTTGCATGCTTCACTAACTATTTTAGGTTCAACTTTAGAAAATAAGCATAGATTTACCTCAACTTCAACAACTTTGCTTCTTATCAATAAACCTTTCCTCTTATCTTTGATGATTTGATCTTCATAATGGTTCTTTTGTACATATTCAGGGGTTTTAGGGGTCTTCTCTGGAGCTTTTTCCTCCTCATTCTAAACTTCTTATTAATCAGCCTTTTCTTCCTCAACTTTTCTGCAATTAGGTTCATCTGACACATATCCATCTACTGTAATTAAATTCTGCAAGTTTTCATCAACTTTAATATTTTCACTTTCAACTATCTTTCTTAGCCTTTTGTTATAACATTTGTAAGCTTTGCTTCTAGTAGAATATCCAAGGAAGATACCTTCATCAGATCTAGCATCAAACTTTCCTAAGTTTTCTTCTTCTCTTTTGACATAACATTTTTCAAACACTCTAAAGTACTTCATAGGAGGAAACCTTCCATACCATAGCTCATAGAGATTCTTTGTGATGTTAAATTTATCTTGAACTATGTTAAGTATGTAAATAGTAGTATGAATAGCTTCTCTCTAGTAGAATTTCGATAGATTTTCCTCTTTCATCATAGTCCTTGTGGCTTCTTGAATAGTCTAGTTTTTCCTTTCAACAACTACATTCTGTTGAGGAGTTCTAGGGGCAGACAAATGCCTCTTTATTCCATGAACTTCACAAAACATGTTAAAATCATTGGAGGTGAATTCACCACCTTTTCCAGACCTTAAAAATTGATTTTTAAATCTATTTCATTCTCAACCATAGCTTTAAATACCTTGAATTTATCTAATGCATCAAATTTTTCTCTAAGAAAAGTAACCCAAGTCATTCTAGAGTAATCATCAATCAAAAGCATAAAGTACTTGTCACCTTATAGACTTATCACCCTTGTAGGACCACAAAGATCTAGGTGTATTAATTCCAGTAGTCTTGCAGTAGATTGTTCCTTTCCCTTGAAACTACTCCTTGTTTGTTTTCCAAATTAACAACTTTCACGAACAACATTGATAGGCTTTGTGATTCTTGGTAGATCTCTCACTACATGAACTAAACTAATTCTTGCCAAATTATCAAAATTCATGTGACATACCCTCCAGTGTCATAACCAACTATCACTAATCTAAGACATAAAGCAATGACCATCAACACCCTTAAGTTGATAAATGTTTCCATTTGTTCTCTTACCAACATCAATCACTGTTCCAATCCCTTTTCTGATCTCACATGTTTCATCCTTAAACACAAGATTATATCCTTTGCTACACATTTTTCCAACACTCAAAAGGTTATGCCTTAAAAACCATTAACATAATAAACATTGTTAGTGTTATTCTTGCCATAAAAAAAAATTGAACCTATTCCATGAATCTTAGCTCTTGAATCATCTCCAAATTTAACTAATCCTCCATCATAGTTTTCAAGTTTAACACACTTATTTTTGTCTTTGTTCATATGATTAGAGTATCCACTATCAACAGCCTAGTAATTCTTATCCTCTTTGACATGAAAAGTAGATACCAAAGTACCTTCAACCTTATCCTTTATCTCCAAAATACTTTCCTTCACACAACCTTTAGGTTTAGTAGAACCATATTCTTCTTTTATAGCCAAAAACAAGCATTCATCATCATCAAAATCTCCATAATCATATTCATCATTAGAAATACCAGCATCTTCTCTCACATAGTAAGCTCTCTTAATCATTTTTTCCTTTATTTTCCTTGTTCCTATTGTTTAGAGCTCTTTTTGGACATCTTGAAGCATAATGACCTATCTCACCACATCTAAAGCATTTAAAAGGTAATTTACCTTTGTACTTATCAATGCCCTTCTTCATCCTTCTTACAAAGTTAGCTTCCACACCATCAAGATATTCCTTATCTGAATCTTCAATCTTCTCCGATTTACTATCTTTGAAAGAAGTTTTTGCTTTTGTACCATTCTTCAAACTAAGTTTTCTCATTTCAAATGCAGTTAGTGTACCAATCAACTGATTTCTGGAATAATTTTCAAAATCTACAGTTTCCTCAATAGTATATACATTTTCACTTTAACAATTAGGAAGAGATCTGATAACTTTATTTACTACTTTAGATTCTTTAACTACTGCACCAAGGCCTCTCATAACATTTACCAACTCATCAACTCTCTGAATGTAGCCTTCAATTTCTATAATTTTTCTTGTTTAACCTTTGGATCTCCTTCATAAATTTTTTCTAGCTTATGCCAAACCTCTTTAGTAGTCCTCAAACTAATGAATTTTACTAATTTAGTATTTGAAAGACTTCACAATAATAAATCTTGCCTTAGCATTGATCTCATGTGCCTTGTTTTCTACATTTGTACTTGGACCATTTAGAGGTGGAGTATATGCAATTTAATAGTAATTTTCAATCTCATATCCCTGAGCTGACAGATATCCTTCCATCTTTATCTTCCAAAATGCATAATCTATGCCATCAAATCTAGGGAAATCCAAAGTAACCTTATTCGCCATCCCAAACATACCTTAAGTGGTTAAGCTCTTCTCCAAGGAACCTTGCTCTGATACCAATTGTTGAGATGGACAAGACAACTAAGAGGGGGGTGAATTAGTTGTAGAAAATCAAACCTTCAAAATGCTCTACAATATTCAAATCTGCATGTATTCATTAAACCCTTATTCTGTTAGTATGATTAAACATGGAATGTACATAATAGAAATTGAAATCACAACACCATACACAAGAGAACACCAAATTTACATGGAAAACCCAATGAGGGAAAAACCATGGTGAGGATTAGCTCACAATATAAGTAATTGCAAAATTGGTACAAGGGCTCACTACCAAAATAGGACACACTTCTCAAAAAAGAGGCTCACAGCCATGACTCGTTGCCATAGAAAGAAATACAAGACGATAGAAGAAGAAATTTAGGTAGAGAACACTTTCTCAAAGAAAAAAGGAGTCCACCACAATGCTTCAACAATCTCACAACCTTTCTTGAATGATTTCAAATGCCTTCAACTCACTACCTTCAAGAACCCTAACACTAAAATTTACACCACTTTACTCAAATTCGCATCACACACTTCACTCAAATTGATCCTACATCTATCTTGCTTCACATTTCATTCATGCCTCAATTTACAACAACACCACACTTATTTATATCAACCTCAACCTCAAAATCCTTCTCTAATGCCAAAAACTAGATGTTATACATACAAAAGAAAAATAGGTTGGCACCTAAACATTCATGTAATGGATAAGAATGAAGGCGACCTACAAAAATCCTTAATTAGGACCCAAATATATTCCAACACACCTCAACATGCTTCTAAAATCCTCACAAGTAGTGCTCACATAAGTTCAGCCAATACCTATGTTAAACACCATAATCATTAAGTACACCCTTCCTTAAGTCAATTCAAAAGCCAAAAGTTTTGGATAGTAGAATTCAATTGAACACGATCTAGAATAATTCACAAACTACTTGAGATTCATCAAACACTTCATCAACCTCACATCATTCAAATACTTCAACTCAAAACAACTGGTAACCCTTACTTGCATACTGATAAATAAAACTCACTCCAGTGATAACTTTAAGAAACCCCCCTCAAAAAAGATATAAAATCCTGGTGAATCTTTCACCTTTTAAGGAAAAAATATTAATTTCTATTGGTGAATCTTTCCTTTTTTTGACAAAAATACTAATTTTATTGGTGATTTTTTTACATCACTAAAATTTTGTAGAAATTTTTGGTGAATATTGAAAAATAATAGGAAAACTCATTAATCAATGGAAAATCCATCCAATCTAAAAATAATTCTTATCAAAAAGTAGGGGCTTGAGTGTGGAAATTATCGATGTGTTTAAGGGCTAGACTATAATGTTTATTTTCTACCATTGTTTTAAATATAATATAATGGCCCTTATTGTATTTTGCAAGATAAAATGTACCCATGATCTATAATTCTCATAGGGCTTGAAATTGCTTTTGAATCATTGATCTAATAACCCTCGTTGTACTCTATGAGGTAAATTGTATCCATAATCTATAATGCTTGTGAGACCTAAAATTATGGGCCCCATGAGCAGTACAAATCATGGGTACATTTTACCTCATGGAATACAAAAAGGGCCATTAGATTATATTATAAATCAATAGTGGAAACTAAATATTAGAAATATGGTCCTAAAGTAACTAATAATTATGATATACTATTGGAAAATTAATATAGATATCTACTATAATTTATAAAATTTAGGTGAATCTGATCTAATCATGTATCGAATATTATGGAAAATTTATGAATTTTTTTTTAATAAAATAAATTCTTTGGTGATTTAAATAAGACTATAGTAAAATTTTGTAAAAAAGTGGCGATTCAAGTCATGTTATAGCCCAAACTATTAGCCAATTTTGGATTTCCAAATTTCAACTATTAGCCAATTGGTGAATATTAGCCACTACAAAAATCATTGACTCACTCTGTACTGCATCAAATCAAGTAAAACCTTGAATATTATAAATAAATTCCTAGTTCCACACAACCTAAAGCCAAACAATGGAGAAATGCAAAGAAAATATATTTCTCCCAGGCCACAAAAAACATTATTGAACAACTAGTTCACATACTGGTGAAAATATCTTGCACTGTACATTGATCCAAAAACCAAAATTTGAAATATAGCAACCTCTAACAACCATGAAAAACATGTTAGATCCTCATAGGAATAGTGTTAATACAAAATAAATGTGAAGCACACACACTGACCACCTGCACAACACTATTTTCTCTGGCTATCAAATTTTCTCAAAAGCAAGTTTGGAAACCAAGCACTAATGTTACACCCCAAATATGTAATTACTATTTACTATTACTATGTAGGGTAAATTGAACATAATTTATATTCTAATGGTGAATAAAATGTGCTTTCACTTTGTTATCAATGCATCATGAATGAACGTCATTTTATTTAATGAAGAAATGCATATGTATGTGAAATGGAAGGTTATTGAATTAATATTCTAACTATGAGATGTATTATGTGTAATGCATATTTTGTTGAATAGCTAACTATCTTGGAAATATTTTGAGAATGTGGATGCACGTAAATGTTCATTCCTCTGGGCAGATGGGAAGTATCACTTAGGAGAAGATCTTGGCTGGGTAACCAGTAACATAACCTATCTGAGCCTATTCACACACTCGCAATAGATTGATGGAGTCGAGTTATTATGCGAGAAGTAGGTAAGCCATCCTTAGCATAATGTGTCTACATTAGTAAGGACATTGATTACTATTGAATGCATACTTGAATGATGTTTATCTTTTTGAGCTTGTGAGTCCTTCCTCATGTTGCTATGTTTTTTTGTGTGGTTGAATGATTATTGGGATATATGCATATGTCGGCATACATGTACGATGGATATTATGGGATGTCCATATGAGTATGATGAAATATGTATAGACATGCATATATGTATATAAATGATTAATATGATGCTATAGTCGTTTAATTCATGATCATTTGGATATTGAATGGATCATTTGACTATCATGTTGCTATATAGTATATAAATATATATTTGTATTTATATACAATGCACACATAAGCATAAATGCTTAATAAAGGAGTGTGTATGCATATATATATATATATATATATATATATATTATTGCAATGTGATTGTTATCTCATTTGTATATCAAATGTAAATATACTTTATACCTATTATGCCTTGCATAACCACCCCATTTTGTTTTCAATCAAAATGGGTCCCCCTTGTTTTTGTTTTGTCCTTGGTGTTTTTTTTGGATCTTAGGAGTTGTTCATTTTTCTCCTAAGTCTTTGTTTCTTTTAGTCTAGTAGAATTAGAGTCAGAATAGAAACTGGACTTAGAACTTTTACAAAGTTCAAGTCCGGATTTGGTCCCGGTTCTGGTCCCGCCCTTGTTTTGTGTTATTTTCATTGTCTATTGGTTGGTCTTGTGCTCTTGGGTCCATTCCTCCCTTGAGTTGTTTCTCATTTCCTTGTGTTTTGTTTTTTCTCTAGAAAAAGTAGAATCAGAGGTGGAACCAAACTTGGAACTTTGTTAAAGTTTTGAATTTTATTTTGTTCCCAATCTTGCTCCCGCTCGCTTGCTTTCGCTCGCTTGATTTGTGTTGTTTGTTTTTGTTGGTTTCTTGGTCGGGTCCAGTTTTCATTCTAGTCTCGCTTCCCATCATTCTTGTGTCCTTGTCTCAATGTTTTGTTCCTTTTTTGGGATTAGAACTAGAATCGAAACCGAACTTGGAACTTTGTAAAAGTCTTAGGTCCCATTTTGGTTCTAACTCCGCCTCCATTTCCCTTTATTTTTTGTCATTTTTTGGGATTGGAACCAGAACTGGAGTTGGATAAGAGACTTGGTAAAGGTTTCTTGTTCTATTCTAGATCTAAGTCTATGTATGCCCTTCCTTTGATTTCTACACTGGTTGATTACTCTTTTATGTTGTTTGCTCCGCCCCCAACTGACCACATTTATGGCATTAATTGCAGCCTCTTCACACGCGTGAAATGATTTTTAAACCTTAATCAAGGTTAACTGGCTCATTATCTTTATTGTCAAAGTTGTTTTAGCAAACCAAATCGAGGATAACTTTGAGAGGAGCACAATTTGATTGCAATTGGTGAGTAGATTATTATCAAGTTTCAACCTTTTCCTTGTTGATGTTTTATGGTAGGGTCTTTTCCCATTTGTTTCTTTCTTGAGTTTGTCATTTTGCTTTCGTGTTCGTGTTCGTGGTGTTCTTGTGCATTCACAGGACCTTTTCCTATGAATCTTTGCTTGTTCCCTTGTGTGTTTCTAGTTTGATTTTGTCCTTTTCTATTTTTCATTTTGCTTTTTTCTTCTTTTCTGTTTGTTTCTTTTGTCATTGTTGTCGCTTTCATGGCAGGTTCATTATGTCGTGCCCTAGTTTCTAACTAGGGTTTCATTTGATGGGGTCCTTTGTGTTCTAAATACATTAGAATCTATTTAGTGACCCCTTTGATCTCATTCCCATCTTGGTTCAGTGATTTTCATGTTGGGTTTTTGATGCCCTAATTATCTGAGTCAACACGTCGTGCAAATTAGGGTTTGTTTGAAGACCTTTACAATATCCAGCCCCTTGAGTTAAATCTGGTCTTTATTTTGTTAAAGGGTGAGGTTAATCCCCTTTATTTGAAGTTTCCTTATGATCCCATGTGACCTAGGTCCAAAAGCTCATGTGACCACATCTTGGAGAAATTCCTTTGTTTTGTAATGTTAAATTGGTGGAAGCAAACTTTGGAGTGAACTCATCCCATGAGTATTTGCATTGCGGTTCATTCCCAAAATGATCCCGCCTTCGATGACTGTTGACTTTGATCTTCATTCTTACCCTTTGGCTGAAGTGGAACTGGATTGGGGGTCAAACTTGGAACTATTGAATAGTTTTGAGTTAGATTTCCATTTTGACCCTGGTTCTGGTCTCGCTCTAGTCCTGATCTTGCCTTGTGTTAAAATTGTTTCTTGTTCCTAATTCTTCTTTAACTCTGCTTTTGATGAATATGAAATTTGGAAAAGTATGGAAAGTTTTCTTGAGGAAGTAGAGAGTTGTATTGGATGATGTATTTATTGTCATGCTTTTGTTCATCTAATCCATGGTTTTATTGCAGAAATAGAAGATGTTTGAAGCATCGAAAGAGACTTATCAAAGGAGCCAACCTGTATAGAGCTCAAAATAGGAAACCAACCCTAAAAAGATCAAGGTGGAACTAATCCCATATACTTTGAGATATAAGAATCAAAGTCCTACTATTACAACTAGCCAAGTGTACTCAGATTGGGAAGATATTACGGATACAAACTTGGGCCCCTTCACCTATGAAGAGTTGTATGAAGAAACTTTCAGTGAAGATGTAACGGGGAGAACAAAGAGGATTGTTCAATCGAGTTTGGCACATGTTTCCCTCTTTCCTCTATCTGTCTAGTGCTCGGAGTTAATACTTACTACAGCTAGAGCCTACAATCCTACTACCAGACAATGTGTGGATTCACAAGGGAACATAATTATTGACCTTAAACCACAAATGATAAGATTCATGTTCAATGTACCTACCCCACAGAGCCCTCGACAACACAATGAGGTAGAATCCCTGCAACTATACAACAACAAGAAGGAGGCTAGCATGACTCATATGAACAACAACTAGATGAGGGTTGAAAAGAAGTCCCTAGACAAGCTTCCTGATTAGCCTAAAAGATCAAATTTCTACAAGTAGATTGGAGATATAATTATGATGCTCTCTAGGGTGTTTGGGAAAAGAGATGCTTCCTAGTTCAAGGAATGGATGTTTCCATTCATTTAGACTATCCTAGATGGAAAGAAACAATTTGATTAGCCTATGATTGTATCAAAATGCACACACAACTAGATGCTCAAAGTGAGAGAGACCAAGAATTTCTTTGTGACCTCTTATGTGATATATGTAGTAGCAAGGAGGGGCATCTTTCCTGGATTGAATGTAGTTGGAATATTGGGAGAATCCCAAGGATAGAAAAGGGTGTGGGATCACTATGATTAGCTCACCTTGTAGACTTTTGAGTCACACTATAGAAGGGTTAATGATGCATTTATGTATGTTATCATTAACCGGATCAATGGAGATGCAGGCTTCAAATTGAGTAGAGATGTTATGGCGTTTATTATAGAATGGGGTCATTGGTATATCCAATACCCCAAGTTCACTTATTTTAGGTTGGCTAGTTTTAATGGCCACCCTCATTTGCTACCCAGGTGTTGCAACAATAGGATTCTCTTGATGGAGTCATCTATCAAGCTATAGCAGTTAATCTCAAGTTTG
Organism: Sequoia sempervirens; assembly: GCA_007258455.2. Lineage (NCBI taxonomy): Eukaryota > Viridiplantae > Streptophyta > Pinopsida > Cupressales > Cupressaceae > Sequoia > Sequoia sempervirens. The sequence continues at coordinate 36,037 of VDFB02260882.1, read as the reverse complement.
TCAATAAGCACAAGATTGGCTGCCACAAATTCACCATGAAGTTGGGTGAGCATAGTTGTGCACACAATGTGGTAGCCAAGATAATCTGTGATGAGTTAATCTACTTAAAGTTGGGTTGATACACTTCTAGAAAGTATTTTGATCCCAAGCACAAGATGTAGGGTTTGCTTCCTACTATTTTTGATAAACACTTCAATCTGTTGGAAGATTTTTTGATGGACCTACAAGATGAATATGATTTGAGAAGAAGAAACTATGAAAGATTTCCCATCCCACTCATGGTTGAGTATGGGGTAAAGGAGGACATTCCTAACACATTTTCAGATGATGGGGTAATTGTGGATCCCCAATATGATGCTGAAAATATAGGCACTAAGGACTTAGATCCAATAGATTGGAATGCAGAGGAGTCCATTGATATAAAATAGATTGCAAGGATGGTATTGGATATTAGCATCCAATGGGTGGTTATGAGAATCAAGGAGCAAGAGGCTCAGACATCTAAAAAGAGAAAGGTTGCAGGCACCACCCAAGGGTATAAGAGAACAAAAGAAGAATGACTTATAAGGAGCCCTTAGATTTTTTCCCTCCCAATTTTGGAGAAGAGGCCATAAAAAAACCTAGTGTTTCAACAACTACTGAAGGTGAAACATCAACTCAACCTCCTCTTGTAGAGCAGCCAAGTGGGGAAATGCCTATGGGAACCCTTCATAAGGAAGCTAAATCCTTGAAAGTGAAGGAGCCTGAAATTGAGATTCATGACATTGAAATAGATTCTAAAGCTACCCATTCTAATAAGGAGACTCATGTGGTTGCATCCCTTGATGAAACTAAGGATGCGGGAACTGAGCATGTTTTGATAGAGGAAGATCAATCGAATTTGTTTGAGGATGCTAAGAGAGAAGCAAATGCCAAGGCACAAGTTGAGGCACTTTCCAAACAAAAGGATATTGATGCTAAGGCACAAGCTGATGTATTGATTAAACAACAAGAATTGGAGGCTAATGCCAAGTTTGATGAACTGACTAAACAAAAACAACAAAGAGAGCAAGAACTCAAAACTAAAGAGAGATAAATTGGAAATTTTACAGAAGATCCATGATGTTGAGGAGGAGAAAGCTAGAAAAAGGAGAGAAAGAGAGGCCCTTGAGGTTAAATTCATGGTTGTTGAGGAAGCCCATAGAAGAAAGGAAGAGGAAGAATGTATAAAAAGAGAAAAGGAGGTTGAAGAGCTTGTTTGTATGAACAAAATTCTAAAGAGGCATGGGACAAGGTCAAGGAGCTTGAAAAAAAAGGAGACCAAATGTATGAGGAGAGGAGGTTGGAAGAAGAGTGTTTGAAAAAGGAACTAGAAGCTAAAAGGTTGCAGGAGCAGAGGGACAAAGAAGAAGCTAAGAGACTTGCACAAGAAGCTGCATAAGGAGAACAATAGAATGTGCAAGAGATTGATTCTCAACCTAGGACCACCATATTGCAACTGTTGATGATTTTTTTCGTACAACAACTTAGGAAAGATACAAGTATCCCATGTTTCTTGAAAGGTAGATTTCTATCAACAAGCCTCAAGAGATAACCCCAAGGTCTCTAATGTTAGGTCTTGACAATGTATAAAAAACTTAGATAATATGTGAAAATGTTGAAAATCACAAGGGGCCTTACAGAAAAATGTTGAATCTTAAGACTTATCAGATTTTCAATATGTTGTTATTTCAAATCCTAAATCTAACCCAGATGATAAAAGAAACAACAAAAGATGATGGTTTAAGAGAGAGAGATTCCTAAGATAAGACTACTCCTGAGAACAACAATGCAAATGATAAAATGCTTGAAACAAACCAATCCCTTGAAACTAATTCCTATTTAACCCATATTTTATCTATAATATTATAGAAATAGTGCAATCTTCTAAGGAATTAAAGAATTTTAGATCATGAAAACCCATTCAAACCAACCCTATTGCAATCGAGATGAACAAACATTCACAATTGAACTGAGCACAATGAATATAAGGTCTAGGATAACTTTACAAAGCAACTCGCAATCAACTACTTGCAAAAAGTATGGACCAGGGATTACTACAACACCTCAAGCATTAAACCATAAACACCATTGAATCATATCTAATTCTAAATCTAACATATATCCAATATTTCTCAAGCAATTTCAAAAGATAGAACAATAAGAACCATGCAAGATAAGTCAACACAAGAGAGATCACTAAAAACACAATGTCTTCAATTGTATTGAATCATCCAATGATAGCAAAAATTCCAATATTTTGTGACAACACTTGCTTCAAAATAAAACTACCTCCTAACACTAGCTTTTGCTCTATCACTTAGCTTGCTTCAAATTCTAATCATCTATCCCTTACAAATGAGGTAGAATGTCATATTTATAGAGTTCATAACATATCGGCCCAATTGGGGTTACAAGAAGGTCGACCACAAAACAAGTCGGCCTAGAAAGTTCAAATGAAATAAAATAAAAAACATTAAATGCTTGAGGCTCCCTTCCAGGTTGGCCTAGAGTCTTCAATACAATTTGGTCCAATGCATGTGAAGGTTGGAGAGGAAATAATGGGAAGCACAAATTTTGAGGCATCATTCATTGGCTACTCCCTTGTCTTTATCTTTATCTATTTTATGTTGCACCTTCAAGAAGATTCCATCAAGGTCGACCAAGGATGGAGTGACCAACACTTTGAATTTCCTCTCAATGGATTTTATCTCCTCCCTTGAATGCTTGACAACCTTGTCCCATTCCACCTTAAGATATTGATATTTATCCATGACAATGATATAGGTGGAGGTATCATCTGGGTAGTGAGCTGTGATAGGCCCATCATCTACTGGAGAATACACCCCATTTCACCATTTCCTCAATTGTTCCAAATTTAGATGCCTAAGTGCAAACTTCTTCCTTCCAGTCATAATCTCAAAGAATGAGATGTGTCTACCATAAATATCTTTTAATGCATCTTCTACATGTTTCCCCTACTTATGAATCCTCCTCAAAACCTTTTGCTTTATCTATAGGGATTCATACCATTCCCAAGGCTTAAAAACTCTTGCAGAAGGGAGAATTCCATCACGCACCTGTTTTTCTTCTGTATTCTCCATGATGGTTTTTAACTTGTGAAGGGGGAGATCTATATCAGATTTATCCTGCCCCAATATGTTCTTCAACCACTTAGAGGACCTGTATGCATCACCACATGTTAATAAGATGCCCTTGATCGTATCATCTCCTCATTTCACAACTCCTTGCAATCAGTCATGGGTGGCCTGTGTAGAAGCTTTCATCTTTTCAAGTTCTATGAATGCCTCCTTAGGCAACAAACCTTCAGGAGTAACCCCTTCACTTCCTACTGCTTGCAGTGGCTTCATCAAGTGTTGTACGTATTTGTACACATCATTTAGCTTCTTTTGTAGCCTCTCCTTCTCTTTTGTTCTTTATCTATCCTTCTCAAAATGGCCTGGGAAGACTCTTAGAATTCTTCCTTCTCCTGATCCTTACTAGTGGGTCCTAGGTTCAGAGTCTGAATTGTATAATCTTGAGGAACAATCTCCCTTTTATCCTTTTCTGTAGTAGGGGTGGCAATGTGAATAATCTTGTTGTCTGCTTCATCCTTGGTAATTTTGGAGATTATCCTAGCTTTCTTCTTTGCCTTACCTTTACCAATGTTTGCCAACAATTCATCCCAATTTGGAGGAGTTTCATCTATGATCACTTGCTTACTCTTCAACCTCTCATTGAGCCAACTTGGGGTAGGGGCATTAGATTGTTGCTCACTTGGCTTTTCTTTCTCAACTTGATCCATGAAAGGCTCAATATCTACATTATGCATTAGAGGGACATCTTCACCCCTATCTTCTCCTTCATCTTTCTCCTTGCCATCATCTTCAGGCTTTTGGCTCTCCACTTTATCCAATGTGTCTGTCACAGTTTGAATGGGAGGGGGAGTCCTTTTATGCATTTCTTCCTCTTTTGTAAGTTTCTCCTCCTCATCTTTGATTGGTGAATCCTCATAAGATACCAAAGATGACTGTAGGAAATTACCAATCTCTACCTCTGCATTATGAAGATCTCCAACATGGAATTCTTCTTATGTCTCCTTACCTTGATGTGTGTCTTCAGCAGCAACCTTTACTTGTTCTTTATCTCCATCTTGTGAGTCCTGAATTGAAGGAGGATCAGGAATGTCCTTTGGTTTCTCAACAAGAGAAACTAAAGGGGCGCCCTCTTTTAATACACTTTCCTTTGGAGAGGGAGTTCTAGCTTTCCTAGTGTATACCTATGTCTCCTCTCCAGAGCTCTCCACCTCTATCACCTGGGGTCCTATGCCTTCACTTTGTCCCTTGGGATGCTCACTGTGCTTGTTCAAAATTTTGGCTATTCTTCTCTTCTTAGGAACATCGAAACCATATTTTTCCTCTTCTCCCTCATGTTCTTCCTTTGGGGCTAATGTCTTCTCCTTTAGGGTAGTCCTCCTCCTCTTGGCACTGGGATTTCTTTTCTTTTCCTCTTGAAGTTCTACTTGGATACCCTTGATTTTGATTTTGAAGGGAGAATCCACCTTCTCTTTTCCCTTTGGATCTGGCTCATCTTCCTTAGAAGTGGAGTGGGATTCCAAATCTCCCATCAAGTCATATGTGTACTCTTGTCCTTCACTGTCCAACTCCCAAATCTTATGCTTGAGCCATAACTTGGTGTATCTAATTACAGGAGCATTGATTTTCTCTAATTCTATCTTCTCTTCTTCTAGCCAATCAATTTCTCCTATTGGCTTATCCTTGATGGGCTCATAATCATGGTTTTGTATCAGCTCCCTATCATCATCAAGTTGGTCAGGAATGGCCTTGATGTTGTACAATCTAATTAGACTAGTTGGAAATCTACAGAATCTTTACCCCCGGACCTCAAACTCATCTTTACAATTGGCCCAATAGTCTTCAATGTCATCTTTGTGCTTGAATTCTATATTGGCCTTCTTTTGAGCTTCTCCTGTTATGTCAAATCTAGTCCTCTTGGAATGGAATTCCAACCCTAAGGTGCTCATTTCTTCCTCAGAAGAGCATGTTGTGATCATGGAAAGGCAAGCCTCATTGACTCCCACCCTCAATGGGAAGTCACCTCCTAAGCCTGTTTTGTGCATGTCCCTCTTTATGATATCATCAAAGGTAGAGATTTTCCTTGTGACCTCCAAGAGTATGATATGGTCAGTTGGATATCTTGGTAATTTGTAGGGTACCCTCTGACAACCATCAATTCTATTGTAGGAAAAAGTGGGGAAATAGATGAGCCATGCTCCATATTTTTGTATCGACTCCTTTGTTGCATCATATATCCTTACATGTTCTACTCCTTGGAGCAACCTAGTGATATACATTGTGAATGCATCATTCAACCTCCTATAGCTTGAGTTACCCAATTTTAGCTAGGGATACACTTCATAGATAACATCTTGGCCAAAAGTCCCTCTTGCACTCAACCCCTTGTATGGATGAAATTTGGCCAAGGTATAGACCAAGGAAGATGTCATTGTGAAGCTCTTGGTCTACAATACACCACATAGCTACTCATGAATCATGGAACTGATGATACTCATCCAATGATGATCAAAATTATACTCCATCCCTATTATGGCATAGCACATCCAACTCTCAAATACCCCTGCAATCTTCAAACCCGCCACTCTACTAAGGAGAGTGATTGCATCATAGTATTTAGATTTGAACTTGGCTCTATAAAAATGCTTGGGAAACTTGTAAATATGTGGCTTGGGCTTCTCCAACAAAGAATTGATGACCTGCAAGGCCTTTCTTGTATCATCTGCATAATATTTATTAGCTATGTCAAGGTCAAAACTAACCACATGAGATCTGCTAGGCATATCAAATGTTTGAGCCACCGAGATTGGAGAGAAGTTAGCCAACACCTTGCCCTATGGACTAATTATCCTCTGTTTGCCTGGATTATAATTCCTAGCGCATTCTAGCACCAACTCATAACATTGCACTGCAGGAGGGAAACCAATCACAGGGAAACTAGCCACATGAGCCAATCCAGAGTTCACCAATTGGGTTGTTAACAAGGAAGGATTCTCAACTAACATTATTGCCTTGAAATCCTCATAGTCCCACTTCCCAACATTAGTATTTTTTATATCTAACCAAATGGAAACCAAATTTCTCTCAAGAATCTTGCTCTTCATGTCCAATTTAATCCTCTTAGCCTTTAAGATAGAAGCTCCCTCATCATTGGGATCCATCACCTTGCCCTTAGCTCTTCCAACAATAGCTTTGCTTGATTCAGCCTACATTTAGAAAGGAAGCCACAATAAAGACTCATTACAAGACAAGAATCCATGTTATCTCATCATAAACCACATATTCATCCTTTAAACAAGCCCTGTGATGAATGAAATCCCCTAAAACATTACACAAATTACTCCCTTCAAAGTTCAGGTTTTTGGCCCTTTCACGGATTTTGGGCCAGAGGGGAATTTCGGGAAAATTTGAGCCAAGTGGATTCTAGTGAAGGATAAGAAATATTCACTCGTAAGTCATTCAATCCACATCATCACATAAGAAATGGTGTGAAACATCCTTAAATCATTCATATTAATCATATAAAGCAAAATCATTAACAATTAACTCACACATTCCCTAACTCTTTACTTTCAACAGGGTTTCAGGAAATTCCATCAGGGATGGAAATCTATGAAACTGGCAAGTCTTAGTACATTTCAGGAAAATGAAGGAATAATGGATGTTCAGGAAAATCCAAAGGATGTGGAATTTCATGAAGTCAATGTAGTTTTCATGTCTTAGGCACATTTTTGGGAAAATGATGAAGCAATGGAAAATCGAGGAATTTCGAAAGCAATGGAAATCTATGAGATATATGAAAACTCAAAATATTTGACTTCGTTAGGATTTTCCCAGATCAATCAAATGATTAGGAACTTGAGGACTCAATCTTGGATTCAATTCTCTTCGATTGCAAAATGAAGAGTCTAGATTTCTAATCCTTCTAAGTGTGATTCAATTAATGTGAGCAATGATTTCAATAAGGGAAACCCTAAGATATTGCAATGAAAGCACAGTTTGGATCCCAACTTTCCTTTTCATTCCACTAATCCTCTTGAAAACTCCCTTAAAACCTTACTAAGACAACGTGATTATTAGATTTGGATGATGAACGAACAGTTTCAATTTGCCCAGGATGTGATTTCATCGAAGGTCAGGGATTGCTAGGTCAAACCATAGCTTGATACATTGGAGCATTAAATCTAAACTAATGATAAATTTGAGCAATGGCTAACCGTACTAAGTCACAATCGAGCAGATGGAAAGGAAACACGAAGTACAAGAAAGGGAATCAAACCAAAACGAGTATCCCTAGCTCTACTATCGAACTTTGTCATATCAAAATCCTGACACAAGGTACTCACACAAACCATGAAGCAATTTAAACTTGTCAACTAAAAGAGAAGGTTGCATGAACATACCATGAGTGATGAGTAATCGAAATAGCAACAACTAGTGCAAGAAATCACCAAACAACCCAACCAAAGAAAACAATCACAATTTGAACAAAAGATTCAACAATGGCAACTCGAAATCAAGTCTCTTCAAATATTTCAGTAAAGCAAATGACTTAATTTCCAACATAAATCCTATTTAAATACAATAAAAGCAAACTGCAGAATCATACAAGAAGCATAAATGTCGATGATAAGACCATCCATGAAAAGCCCAAGGATTCGAAGGCATGATGGAATTTTGGGAAAATCCAAGCAAGATGGAATTCCTCAAATCCACAGAATCTTCGAAAATGGTGAAGAAAATAGCCTCTGTCGGGTTTTCAAGGCGTTCAGGGATTTCCACCCAAGGGGAAATTTCCTGAAAAGTTAGAAAAACCTGAAATTAACTCAAACTAAAGATTTTCAAAATTAAACTTCAAGGGTGATCATTTGCACAAGCTAGGTAAGCATTCAAGCACACCTAAGAGCAATCAAATTCCCAAACTCAAAGTGTGTGGTCAATTTTGTGAGCGTTAAGTATGTAAAAATGAATGAATCAAACACACCAATAAGACATTATATCAAAACAAAATATTAAAATGATAAAGATTGCAAACTCATTATCCTTTTATTGATGTCGTCCTATCGTCCTCTATCTTCAGTATTTTCATTGATTCCAGTTGGCCCTCAAATTGTATGCTAGGCTCAATGAACAATCCTCCTAAAGAACGAGATTGAATATGAAATGCATGTAATGCTAAAGCTAAGACATGATTTCTGAAAATGCAAGACTATTGATGATACTATGAAGAATAAAACTAGAATGCTATAATGCTAGAATGCAATTAATCTCTAATTACTTTGATATGTGTTGTGTAACCCTTGCTTGGATTGGCTGTGCTGTTTATAGAATTTTTCAAAAGTTTATGATTGGCTGAAATGATCAATGATTGTGAAAATTCCTGGTAGATCGAATGGTTGAGAATGGATAAGACTGAAGAAAAATAGAAGAAAGTAGAAAGCAAGATTTGTTTTCTTTTCTGTAAAAGAGGTAAGATAAGATGATGAAGATGATTTGTTAAAAATCATCTTTTTGTGAGATTATGGAAAGATTTTGAAGATAAATAATGAATTATTGAATTCAATTATTTATTTATGGGTGACATAGAGATTCTTCTAAAAATAGAATATTTACCCTGGATTTGAAGAATAATGGAAGATTTCATAATTAAATAGAATATTTAGTTATGATTCTGAAAAGATATGGAAGATATTCAATTAAATAAAGATATTTAATTAAACTTTTAAGAAATGGTATGTAAATGAAATTAATTAAATGAGATATTTAATTAACTAGAATAAAGATTTGAAAAGAAATAATTTAATTAAATTAAATCCAAAAAGACTTAATTAAATTCAAAAAGTGATAAGTAATATAAATAAATAAAGTGTATTTATTTAATTAATTAGGTGGACATATGAATGTGAAATAATTACATAAAATCAATTTATTTAATCAATGATAGAAGAATATTTTGAATGAACCATATAATTAAATTAATTAAATTTAATCATATGTAGAAGGCTTTAGATAAATTAATTAAATAATAAATATTTAATTAAATGCCAGGATTAATCAGATACGACCAATTTTATACATCTACACAAAGGATCAAAGGCACCCAAAGCCAAAGCAAGAGAGGGTCCCTACTTTCAGTGGGGCGTGTGTGCAAAACTACACAACAAGAACCTCTTTCTTATGCCACTATTGCCTCTTCTTCAACACAAGTGGTCACCACTCCTGCTGCTCCAACATGGTTAAAGCTTGATCTTGAGAGAAAGTAGATAGTTCAACCTCAAGCTTTAAATTGGGATGAGATGATGAAGGAAATAGAGAAGGAAAGACCAGAGAAAAAGTTCAAAGTTCTTCATTCCACTAAGCTCACGGATGCAAGAGAGATAGTTGATGAATGTGCAATTTCGATGATGGATAAAGACGAACAAGACATGCAAATAACTGATTACCAATTGGGCACTATCAATTTGGGGAGACCTACAAGGAACCAACAAATCAATCTGATTGATATTATAGTATCCTCCACCAAATCCAAAATGATCAAAGATAAGTAGAAGGATGAAATTAAAGCTCAATTGGATCAATTGCACAAATTCTTGAAGGATGTCTCCACTCCAATTTTTCAACAAGCTACTGCTCCAGAGACCCCAATCCTACTAAGCAAGAAAGAAGTTGATGACTTAGTATAAATGAGGAGTAAGGTGGGGATGCTTGATAGGTGGATTGATAAGCTCAATCAAGAGGTTGGTGAAGTGTTGGTTGATGGTTTTAAAGTGCATGAGGGTGCACTAGAATTAGTAGAAGAAATGAATCAACATGTTGAAGTCTTGGAAAAGCAAGATGAAGAGTATAGAGAACATGTTAAGAAATTAAAGGACATCAGCAAGGTTCCTAAGTCAACTCTTTTGGAGCAATCAATCCTTGAGGAAGATAATGCATATTTTATCGAGAAGACATTTAGCATAATCTGGTTTAGATCCAAATTCATCTATGAGCATAAAAATGAAGTTCATGAGGCCAGTAAGGACTTGAATGAACAAGTTGATGAATTGGAGGTGGTGGTTGCTATTTTTCTCAATGTGGATATCCTGGTCAAAGGTCTTCCTTTGGATAAGTTGAAGTAGAAATGGAACAACAGATTTGAGGAAGTGATGCAAAAAGAAGATGATGGAGAAGACTTGTTACTTGATAGACTCATAGACATCAAGGATGAGGTAAAAGTTACTAGGAGGGAATTAATTGAATTAAAAGATATGTAAGAATTTGCCTCGGTAGAGTTGAAGAGAATTGAATTTGAGGATAATTTGGTAGATGGAACTAATCTAGACATTCTTCAAAAAGCATTCTCCAATTATGATGAGTATCTCCTTGACCAAGCAATGCAAGAGTGAGCCGGTAGCATAACTTTCTCTTCTTGGTAGAAAACATCCTCTCCCCTCCTATTTTGTAGGGTTTTAACATGAGTTGAACTTAAGTTCTCATCCATCAGTTCTACCTTCCTCCTTGGGCATCACATTTTGCACAACAGGGCAATCAACCCTTGAACTGAAGATTAGATAGTCTAGTTTCCTCATGCTTTTGTTCATCTAATCTAGGGTTTTATTGAAAAAATAGAAGATGTTTGAAGCATTAGAAGAGGCTTCTCAAAGGAGCCAACCTGCAGAGAGCTCAAAACAGGCAACCAAGCCTAAAAAGATCAAGGTGGAACACCTCCCATATACTTTAAGATATAAGCATCAAAGTCCTACCATTACAGCTAGCAAGGTGGACTTGAATTGGGAAGATATTATGAATACAAACTTGGGCCCCTGCAACTATGAAAATTTGTATGAAGAAACTTCCAGTGAAGATGTAACGGGGTGAATAGAGAGGATTGTTCAATCTGGTTTGGCACACATTTCCCTCTTTCCTCTATCTGTCCAAGGCTTGGAGTTAATACTTACTACAGATGGAGCCTGCAATCCTGCTACTAGATAATGTGTGGACTCACAGGGGAATATCATTATTGACCTTACACCACAAATGATAAGGTTCATGTTTAATGCACCTACCCCGCAAAGCCCTGATAAACTCAATGAGGCAGACGCCTTGCAACTATATAGCAACAAGGAGGCTAGTAGGAGTCATATGAACAAGAACTAGATGAGGGTTGAAAAGAAATCCCTGGCCAAGCTTCTGAATTAGCCTAAAAGATCAGATTTCTACAAGGAGATAGGGGATATAATTATGATGCTCTCCAGGGTGTTAAATAGATACCTCCTAGTTCAAGGAATGGATGTTTCCATTCATTCAGACTATCCTAGATGGAAGGAAACAATTTGATTGGCCTATGATTGTAGCAGAATGCATACACAACCGGATGGTTAGAGTGAGCGAGACCAAGAGTTTCTTTATGACCTCTTATGTGAAATATGCAACAACATGGAGGGGAATCTTTCCTAGATTGAATGTAGTTGGAATATTTGGAGAATCCCAAGGACAAAAAAGGGTGTGGGATCACTATGATTAGCTCACCTTGTAGACTTTTGAGTCACACTATAGAGGGGTTAATGATACATATATGTATGTTATCATTAATCGACTCAATGGAGATGCAGGCTTCAGATTGAGTAGAGATGTTATGGTGTTTATTACAGAATGGGGTACATTGGTATATCCAATACCCCAAGTTCACTTATTTTAGGTTGGCTAGTTTTGATGGCCACCCTCATCTACTACCCAAGTGCTACAACAACAAGATTGTCTTGATGGAGTTCGTCTATCAAGCTATAGCAGTTAATCTAAAGTTTTCCAATAAGCACAAGACTGAATTCACCATGAAGTTGGGTGAGTATAGTTGTTCACACAATGTGGAAACTAGGATAATATGTGATGAGTTAATCCACTTGAATTTGGGTTTGTACACTTCTAGAAAGTATTTTGATCCCAGGCACAAGATGCAAGGTTTGCTTCATGTTTTTTTTTATAAACACTTCAATCTGCTGGAAGAGTTTTGGATGGACCTAAAAGATGAATATGATTTGAGAAGAAGAAACTATGAAATATTTTCCATCCCTCTCATGGTTTAGTATGGGGTAAAGGAGGGAATTCCTAACACATTTTCAGCTGACAGGGTAACTTTGGATCCCCAATATGATGCTGAAAATATAGGCACTAAAGACTTAGATCCAATAGATTGGAATGCAGAGGAGTCCATTGATATAAAACATATTGCAAGGCTGGTATTGGATAGAAGTATCTAATGGGTGGTTATGAGAATCAAGGAGTAGAGGTTTAGACCTCTAAAAAGAGAAAGGTTGTAGGCGCCACCCAAGGGTACAAAAGAACAAAAAGAAGAATGGCTCCTAAGGAGCCCTTAGAGTTTTTCCCTCCCAATTTTGGAGAAGAGATTGGACCTATAATTCATGCTCAAGATCTTCCTGAAGTAGATGGAGAAGAGGCCATAATAGAACCTAGTGTTTCAACAACTACTGAAGGTGAAACATCAACTCAACCTCCTCTTGTAGAGCAGCCAAGTGGGGAAATGATTATGGGAACCCTTCACAAGGAAGTTGAATCCTTGAAAGAGAAGGAGCCTGAAATTGAGATTTATGACATTGAAATAGATTCTGAAGCTACCCCATCTAATAAGGAGACTCTTGTGGTTTCATCCCTTGATGAAACTAAGGATGCAAGAACTGAGCATGTTTTCACATAGGAAGATCAATGGAAGTTGTTCAAGGATGCTAAGAGAGAAGCAGACGCCAAGGCACAAGCTAAGGCACTTTCCAAATAGAAAGAGATTCATGCTAAGGCACACGCTGATGCATTGACTAAACAACAAGAATTGGAGGCTAAAGCCAAGGCTAATGAGTTGGCTAAGCAACAACAACAAAGAGAGCAGGAACTCAAAACTAAAGAGGAGAGAGATAAATTGGCAATGCTGCAGAAGATCCATGATCTTGAGGAGGAGAAAGCTAGACAAAGGAGAGAAAGAGAGGCCCTTGAGGCTAAATTCAAGGTGGAAGCCCATTGAAGAAAGGAAGAGGAAGAATGCCTACTATAGACATGGAAAATGTGCTGATTGGCATTGCACATCTGATCTTGACTACTAACACCATTTCATCCTAATTCATCCCTCGATCTAACCATTTAATCAAATACCCTTATTTGATTAAATTCATCAATCTTCCTCTCTTAATTAAATAAATTATTTATTTGATTAAGTCATTCTTTCTTGTTAATTAAATCAATCATTCTAATCTAATTATCCCTATTTAATTAAATAATCAATTTTATTTGATAAAATCCCTAAAGTCTATCTCATTAAATTAAATAAATTAAAACCCTATTTGATTTAATCTAACTTCAGCTCCTTTAATTAAATAAATAAATAATATTTATTTAATTAATCCTTTTATCATTTTCTTCTCATCTTTTGATTTAAATTAACCCATAAATCTAAGTCAAATTGTCACATCCTCTAAATTCCTCAATAAATTAATTAACCCTTGATTAATTTAATCCTAATTCATGTCCCATCCTCTAGCTTTTGCCACTTGCACATGAAAATAGATTTAATTCATTTATTAAATCTCTATTTTCTCTTAACATGGCATAATGGAGAATATTCCTTCAAATTTGAATTCAAATCCAAGTGGACTTTGTCTTTCCAACAAGGCATTTATTTTCATCTTACATGTCCATTTGCATTGAGCCAAGTGGCCATTACTCCATTTGAATCTCCCTCCACTTTTTCATTTCACCATTTTCAAATTTCAAATTTATGCATTTATGGGAACATTCATCAAACTGTGCATATCCTTCATCCATCCATCTCTTGACAAGTGGCACCTTGCCATTGGTTGAATGCTAGTCCCACATTGCTTCATTTTGGGCATTTCTCCAACTTGTCATTCTGTAAATAAGAGGCTTCATTCCTCATTTGATCATCCACAATTTGAGTAAAGTTATTATACTCAAATCCATAGCAATCTTTCAACCATTTCATCAAAGTCTTAGCTAGGTTATGCAGATTTTTATCTTGAAGCACATTTCAATCATCAACAAGGTGGATCACTTTTCGTCAATCATCAATATTGCATCATTGGAGTTGGGAAAGGGTCAATTTTCACATCAAATTGGCACCAATTCCCCCATGGGATCAAGAGTTTTCTTGTTTAATTAGGATTCAATCTATTTTTTTTCTTTCTTATTGTGTTCTTCATTTCATTTCCTAATTTAAGCATTGTAAATTGATTTCATGGGGAACTTAGATTCTAACTTGCATTTCAATCTTCTAATGTGTGTATTTGTTGTGTTTTGCAGGTACTAGGATCTCGGTTTTGCACCTACAAAGAGAAAAGGAGGCTGAAGAACTTGCTTTGTATGAACAAAAGGCTAAAGAGGCATGGGACAAGGTCAAGGAGCTTGAAAAAAAAAGAGACCAAATGTATGAGGAGAGGAGGTTGGAAGAATAGAGTTTTTAAAAGGAACTAGAAGATAAAAGGCTATAGGAGCAGAAGGACAAAGAAGAAGCTGAGAGAGTTGCACAAGAAGTTGCACAAGGAGAACAACATAATGTGCAAGAGGTTGATTCTCAACCTAGGACCACCATATTGCAACCTCTTTCTTTTGCCACTCTGCCTCTTCTTCAACACAAGTGGTCACCACTCCTGCTGCTCCAACATGGTTAAAGCTTGATCTTGAGAGAAAGCAGATAGTTCAACCCTAGCCTTTGAATTGGGATGAGATGATGAAGGAAATAGAGAAGGAAAGACTTAAGAAAAAGGCCAGAGTTCTTCATTCCACTAAGGTCATGGATGCAAGAGATATTTTTGTTGAATGTGCAATTCTGATGATGGATAAAGACAAACAAGACATGCAAATAACTAATTACCAATTGGGCACTGCCAATTTGGGGAGACCTACAAGGAACCAACAGATCAATCTCGTTGATATTGTAGCATCCTCCACCAAATCTAGAATGAGCAAAGATAAGTAGAGGAAGGATGAAATTAAAGTCCTATTGGATAAATTGCACAAATTCTTGAAGGATGTCTCCACTCTAGTTTCTCAACAAGCTACTGCTTTAGAGACCCCAATCCTACTAAGTGAGAAAGAAGCTAATGAAAAAGTAAAAATGAGGAGTAAGGTGGGGATGTTTGATAGGTGGATTGATAGGCTCAATCAAGAGGTTGGTGAAGTGTTGGATGATGGTTTTAAAGTACATGAGTGTGCACTAGAATTAGTAGAAGAAGTGAATCAACATGTTGAAGCCTTGGAAAAGCAAGATTAAGAGTATAGAGAACATGTTAAGAAATTAAAGGACATCAACAAGGTGCCTAATTCAACTCTTTTGGAGCAATCAATCCTTGAGAAAGATAATGCATATTTTATTGAGAAGACATTTAGCATAATCCGGTTTAGATCCAAATTCATCTATGAGCATAAAAATGAAGTTCAAGAGGCCAGTAAGGAATTGAATGAACAAATTGATGAATTGGAGGTGGTGGTTGCTATTTTTCTCAATGTGGATATCCCGGTAAAAAAATGTCTTCCTTTGGATAAGTTGAAGGAGAAATGGTGCAACATATTTGAGGAAGTGATGCAAAAAGAAGATGATGGAGAAGACTTGTTATTGGATAGACTCATGGACATGAAGGATGAGGTAAAAGTTGCTAGGAGGGAGTTAATTAAATTAAAAGATATGCAAGAATTCTCCTTAGAAGAGTTGAAGAGAATTAAATTTGAGGATAATTGGGTAGATGGAACTAATCTAGACATTCTTCAAAAAGTATTCTCTAGTTATGATGAGTATCTCCTTGACCAAGCAACATAGGAATGAGTTGGCACCATAACATTCTCTTCTTGGTAGATAACTTCCTCTCCTCTCCTATTTTGTAAGATTTTGACATGAGTTGAACTTAAGCTCTCATCCATCAGTTCTAGCTTCCTCCTCAGGCGTCAAATTTTGTACAACAAGGCAATCAACCCTTGAAATGAAGATCAACCAGTCTAGTTTCTTCATGCAGTTCTGGTTCCTTGATTAGTGGATCTCAATTTTTGATTGAGAGAAATTTATGCATGGTGTGCCTATATGCAATTTTGGGCTCCATTTTGTAAAATTTGGATGATTGAAGAAGGATTACCCACCTGATAAGATAGCAGATAGTGATTAGTCTTAGGATTTCATAAATTTTAGCAAGATACTTTGAAAGTTTTGTTGAACTTGGATACCTTTTACAGTTTTTGTACAATTTCATGTTATTGATAAGTTTGAACTTCTATGATAATGTTAATGAATTATAATCATATGTATGCTAGTGAATTTCTATGCCTTAATCTTTTCTATTTGATGCAAATCAATAGAGGAAACCAGATTTAAGATCATTTCATTGAATTATCTGTGAATGGAACTACTTTTATGTCTATTGATATGATTTTAGCAATGAGTGAGTGATTTGTTTCAATCTTGAAGTGAAGTTTTAGTGAATGATTGTGATTGTTGAATTAGTAGTGTGAATGTATGTAATGGTGTAGGTTATGCTATGGATTGCATCATGTCATGGTTTTTCCTAATTGAAGAAACACTCATTGTTAATGTACATGTCTAGATGTGAAGAAGTTTTATTCATGTTTTGTTGTTTTGAAGCCCTCATCTATCTTTTTATATTTATTTATACCCCCTTGAACGTAGGTTAATTGATATGATGTAGTTTGTATTCCTTTATACCAGTAGGCCCCTTGAATATTACAATTGCATTGGCCATTGAGTAACATTAGCACAGTTGAGAACCAACTACCAAGACCTTGGAAGATAGATTGCTTTATGTTATCTTTCTTTTTCAGGAGAAATAGGATAGAGATATTTTGTTTAATGTTGTTGTGCTATTTTGACCATAAATAATAACTATATAGTCGAACATATAGTATAAAACCAACATATATTTATACAAAGGTGAAATGTGTATATATATTTATGCTTTGAGCTATATATAGTGGTGAATATAAAGCAAGGGGTATAGTTAAGGGAGTATTTATTTATATTATAAATGATACCATACTATATAGCGCCTTATACACTATAGTGTAGCACTTAAAATCTACAATGAAACTTCAATAGCTATGCTGCCTTAAGTGGAGTTCAATAGCATGAATAGTAAGGAGTTTAGTTGTTGCACATAGGAGAAGAGTGTTTATTAATGAATAAAGGATTGGAGGTCGACTATATGCAAATATTATATAGCTTTGAAGCTGATTATCATAAACAACTTAGATGTTGATTTATTAAACTAAATCAAGGCCAAAGTATGATATAATTATGACTGTATTCTTTAGGTGCATCTTATTCTTGCTATCTACATATGAAGATTTTTTAATCTACAAAACATTGAGCAACCATTAAGTCAATGTAAGGTGAAAGACTAAGTCAATGCCTTTATGGAAAGCTCGTGGACTTAGTAAACTCTAAATGCCATGTCATTAAGCATAGAACAACACTTTCAAAAGGCATGTAAACAAGTCAAAAACTTTGTTAAACTGGTTTATTATGTGAATCGACTCATACCAAGACTTAGTCGATGCAAGCTTGGTGTCGTATATTTGATATTGACTATTTTAGATATGATGGAAATTGTGCCAACTCCAGGTAAAAGAATATTGATGCTTTGGCACCACCTTTGAAACCTTATACTTGTAGAATTCCATTATGAAATGCAAACCAAATTCAATCATGTGTTGATTTGAATTAGTCTCTAATTGCTACCAATCAACAAGGTTGATCTGTAGCTTTTTGTAGCTAAGTATGTGCTTATATGTGCGCCACCTCTTAGCTATGATATATGTGTTATTGTGCATGCTCATAGCTTTTAGAAATCATGCCTAAACTGTAGGCTGAGTAGTATCCAAATTATTGTATAAATAATGGAGCTAGTTCACTTGTTTGGGGCACATTCCTTCAGCAAGTTTTTGTATTCTATTTACAATCCTTTCTACAAGATTCTTCCTAATACAATGAGTAAGAGCTTTGAGCATTAGAGAGAGTTTATTATTATTTTGAGAGAATTATTTTCCAACTTGTGACTTAGTGGTTATTGAGGCTTTGTTGGAGGATCGATACCAAGCTAGCTACTATTATGGAAGTGTTGTGTTTGCAGCCAATTGATTGGAAAGCATACCATAGGCATGATGATATTCTACCTTTGTTGTTTTAAGATTTTAAAAGAGTTGTTTCTTGATTGTTAAATCTAGTCTATTATGGTTACTTGCAATTAGGGAAAAACAATGTTTTCTTTGAAAGAAAAGTAGAGGATGTTTACTCTTTTTGTGAATTGCTTGTAGTTACTCCATGATAGGAGAGATTGTTTTTCATAGGTATTAAATGTAGTAGCATAAGGAATACTCATAGATAGATATTTGATTATGCTAGATGGCTAGTAGGTTACTCCTGGGATTGTTGTCCAATAAGGGAGGGAACTAGTACTTTGCTTAATGATTTGTGTAACCTTAGGGTTGTGTTAAAGAGATAGGTTATCTTGGGGATTAGCTAACTCTTGGAGAGGGATTACCTAAGCATAGATATAATGGCCTTAAGTCAAAATGATCTTGCTATAGTGTAAGTGAATGGTATACCTTCACTCGAAGTACTAAGTGAGAAAACTTTGGCAAAAGTAGTGTGATGCTTGTGGCTCCACTGCCAGTTCACTATGTCCATTTAAATGCATGAGGGTTACCTAGCATACGTTATAAATCCTAGTCATGTAGGGCACAACACTAAGCTCAGAGTGGTATGTCGTACGGGGTTACCCAACCACTATCTTCTTCAAAGGGTAGGGCCATCTACCATTGATAGATATGCAGAGGACCGCAAATGAGTCTGTGGTTGGCAGAAAAGTGCTTGAGTGATGCTTCTCCTCCTTAATAGGTGACAAAAGACCAAGGTTTTGAAAGGCGGATTCCTAGACCATCTATATCTTATGCTCTGAAGCTCAGTGGAGCTATGTTTGTAATTGTGTACATTCTTGGAATATTGTAATTTGTGAAATTATTATATTGGAATGAAGTCCTTATTGAATATGGCATGACATATTTGTTCAATATGATATCTAGTTTTGGGAAGATTTGTATAATTACTTTGGATTGCAATGACACATTAGAGTTTGTGTTATTTTGATTATGCATGTAATTTACATTATTGGAAGAAAATTAGATATTTCTATGTCATGGTGTAATGACTTATTCACTTAAGGTGAAAAAATTGGAAATTTTACTATGAAGAACACCGGGGTCGTTATATGTGGTATTAGAGCTACCAAGTTCAACACTGGAACCTATGAGCTCATTATGTAAATGTTACATAAAAATTATCAGAGATAATGGTTGAAATGTTCTTATGCCAAGATTGAAAGAGAAAGAGCATGGAGAAAATAAAAAGGAATATGAGATTCCTAGAAACTTGTTTAATTTTGGGACTAGTTAAGAGTCGTCCTTGGAGTGAAAACTACTAAACCAACAAATTTTTATTATATCCCCTTGGATTGCAGAAGATTATGCAATCGGGTTATGTAGGAAGGTTAGTAAGAATAACCAATATGTACCTTTATCCTACGAAATAGATATAAAACTTTGAGGGATAAAGAAGATTGAGAGAATCTCCCTTATGGATAACAACCTATAGTTTCAAAGAGTCAAGGATTCTTGGATTTAGGAGGAATACTACAAATCCATAAGTATGCATTGATTGGCATAATATGGAAAAAATTAGAAAGTAAACAAAGGAGGTATCCAAGAGGTTGGAGAAGTCTTGACTTGAATCTAATTTCTGTGCAAGGCTAGGAACTTGTAAGAAAGGAGATAGTACCTTTGGAATAAGGGAAAATACCTGAATGGCTAGAAAAGAAGTAATCAATGAAGTGGACATGTTTCCACCAACCAAAATTGATGAGAACAATTTGGTTTTTTGATTAAGATGAGGATAAGGGAACCAAACAACCTTGGTATCTCTAAAGGTTACGAGAGAATAAGTTACCAAGAGTTAGAACAAAGATACTTGGAAAGGTGATTTTGAAAAAGAAGTTTCAAAAGGTAAATCATATTGATCTGACAAAGGTTTGGATAGTACATAGATAGATGGAGTATAAGTAGAACTCACTAACGTTTCAACAAATACCAACATATGTTTAGAGGTTCCAAAAGGAAATGGAATACATTGTAACATTTGTTGGAGTATAATACCACTAAGAGGGGGGGTGAATTAGTGGTATGATAGATTAAAATGAACTTAAATTAATGTGTCCCAACTTTGAACATGTAGAATGCAAGTTTCAAAACAGTTCACTAATCAAGTGTAGAATTATGCATGCAAAGCTATCTAACTTGAATGAACATAAAGAACATAAGAAGATTACAAAAGTTGAAGACACCATAATACTATGTTTATGAGTAGAAATCCCTTTACAGGGAGAAAAAACCACTCAAAAAAGATTACCTCATTGGCTTAATATAAAATATCATTGATTATAGAGCGTCATTGGCTAGTTTTACAGCTTCACTGACTAACCAAGAAACCTCACTAGCTTAAACAAGAAACCTCATTGGTTACAACCTCACTGGCATTTAATGTTGCTACAACCTCACTGGCTTTTCAAGTTAGCAACTACCTCATTGACAAATAATCTTTTCATATTAAAATGATTATGAAAATAAATGGACAAAGTATAATCTTTGTTTCATTATTAAGTATTTCTTGATTGTCTCATTTTCAGGGGACACTCAAGAATCTATATATTTGTGTATGCAAATACAACAGACACTATGAAGTGCTACACAATTTCAAAATAGATTGTTCAACAAAGCTTTCAACATAAACACAATAATGACTCTTTACAGAGTGTAAATCACATCTTCATCGAACCACTTCATATTGACTGTCACTTCTATATAAGCATCATATTAACCATAGTCTTTCAACAAACAACTGCCAATATGACAATTTACAAAACCTATCTTCATAACTGTGGTTTGATAACTATCACTAATTGTCAACATGGAGAAGCTTTGGTGTATGTTTAAACAACTAGTAATCATGTAAATAGCATTCATAGATACCCCTTTGATAACTAAATGCATTAAGAAAAAATTGTATCTTTGAGATGTTGAGATGCTGCCCTAAAAATAGGGTATTCAAACTATATACATTGAACACACATAAGCCTTAATGAAACCCCTATTGACAATGCAAAGTCATTTACCGAATATTGTGACATTGAAACCCAAATTCATAAACCTTTGAAACCATATGTAATAAGATTTCAAACAAAATGTTATAAACCCTTAACTATATTTGACTCCCTTTACTTTGTATTCCTCAACAACAACAAAAAACTAGGGTTTTAGCATGTTACCCATTGAAAAAAAATTGAACCAAGCATTCATGAAGTGGTCAAATATCACATAGGGTAGTCAAGATCAACCATCCTCTATTTGAAAATAATTCCTAGCAACTTTTAGCCACCATACCACCAAGTCTTCAAGCTATTCCATGCCCTAACATGGCCAGTACTCTCAACAATGAACTGTCTTTGTGTGTAGTCGAAATGATAAGAAAATTAGGGTTATCATTATGTCTTTCCATCATCATGTATTTCTTTGTACATGATAACCAAATTATTATCTACCTTAGTTGATCAATATTGCTTCCTCAAGGTCAAACAAATCATTATTTCCTTTTTCATTTGAATAATGTATACATCATTATACCCTTTGCAAATATTGATCAAAGCATGATATGCTTCAAAAATTTGTGCATAGAATCAAATCAAAGCACTTGACCTCTTAAATAATGTCCAACAAAATGATGAACACCAAAGTAACCTTGTAAAGCTTAGTTTGACATCTATGCCAAACATCATTTCCAATGCCAACAAGGGTCAACAACATTAAATGCATCAAATCAACATAAGTTGAAAGGAAACAAAGCTCTAAGTTGAAAGGTGCATAAAAAAAGAGGCTTTGCGGATATGGATATTCCTCCACAAAGAGGATATTGGAAAGAGAATTGGAATAATAGAGAGCCTCTTAGCTTGTGAAGTTGGTAGTTCAATATATCTCTTCACTAACGATCCAAATGTTGAATCTATGAGATAGAAATTAACAATGAATCTTTTGAGAAAAAGTATATTCAAGGTATGCCATTGAGGCAATAAAAAGGAAATTGAAGGCAAACAATAAGGAATGAAAAATCATTTAGAGAAAGCAAAATATTTGCTATGGATTCAACTTCTAGTTGAACGAATGTTGTGAAAACACTAAGGGGAGAAGAAAGAGAGTGGGTTGACTTAGATTAAGTACCCCACTCGACGAAAAATGTGGATATGTTTTCAATTTGGAATAACTTTGACTTCTTAGTAAGTCATGATGACAATTAAGTCATGTACTTCATGACCACAAGGATAAGGTACTAGAATTTTTAGAGAAAAATAGTGGAAAGGTCAAGAGTTGTGACCTATCATCACACCATACCTTGCATATATATATTGATTTTAAAATCAACTACTATTACCATTAATGCCTTAAGGAAAGGATAGGCAAATTACTTGGTCATGAAAGGGAAGATCATTGTCTATGAGATAGACAAAGGAAGATATAGATTACTTATGATTTGTACGAAAGTGTCTTACTACCCCTATTGCTTATGGGAAGTAGCTATTGTTGACCTAGTCATAGATAGTTAGACTATGTGTATAGTGTGAGATATGTCAATGCCATGAAGCAACTTGGAACTATTATCTAACTATGATAGAAAACCTTGGGGATGATAAGGTTTAGCTATAAATCCATAGGGAAGGTATGTAAGATACGATGTGATGTTATGTGAACCACATCAAAATAGCTTTATTGGAATGATTATTTGATCATACTTTATACTCGAATGAAACCCTAGTTTCAAAATAACCTATTTGGGATGAAGAGTTCATTTGATTAAAGAGAGAAACTTTAGGTTAAGTTTTTCCTACTGGGTTGGGATATGTACTGGACTACTCATTAACACCTATAGGTTGGGAATAACTTACTTGGTTTACTTGTACATTTGGTCTTGATTGGAGTATATAGGGTTAGAGTAACCTATACCATTAAAATAGTCATTGATTGATGACTTTATCCTAGGATTAGGGTATACTAAGGTTGGGACTCACCTATGTGATTAAGTGAATCACTTGAGTTGATGAGAAAAGTTCGTGCTTGGAAATTAGGTATGCAATTAAATTTGATATCTTCTAGGAACCAACATGATTGTGTAGAGACGCAAATTATCCTGATTAATATCATGCACTCGATTCTTATTCACTAACTCCCATTCTTCCTTGATCATTTCTTTAGTAACCAATTAATTGAATAATCTTTATTTTATTAATTCATCAAAATTCCTATTTAATTAAATAAATCAACTTTATTTAATTAAATCCTAATGTCCTCCTTTGATTAAATAAATCAACTTTATTTAATTAAATCCTAAATTCCTCTTTGATTAAATAAATCAATTTTATTTATTAAGTCCTAATGTTCTCTTTGATTAAATAAATCAACTTTATTTAATCCTAATGTTCTTCATTTAATTGAATAAATCAAATTTATTTAATTAAAATCCTCCAATATCCTCTCATATGATTTATATAAATCTAAATATCTAAATCAAATGTCAAACCAAAACTAACTTCATCTAAGTTAATTAATCCTAATTAACTTATAACACTAATCCTCCATTCCTTTAGCTTTTGCAAGTTGCACTTATAAATCAATTTATTTGGTTTATTAATTCCCCTCATTTTCATTCAAATATGGCATATTCTTGGAGTATTCCACTTATTTGAATTCACCCTCCCAAAGGACTTTTGTCCTCCAACTTGGCATTAAAGGCTCTTACATGTCCTCTTACACAAGCCAACTTGGCATTAATTCCTCTTACATCCCTCTTTACACAAGTAACTTCTTCAAATTCAAATTCCACCTACATGCATTTAACATGCATATTGTTCAAAATGTGCTCCACTCTCCTTCATTAGCATGTTGGCAAGTGGCACAATGCCATTGGTTCAAGTTTTAATCCCACATTCTTCCTATTCTTCAATTCTTCATCCTTCATTATAAATAGAGGCCTTCTCTATTGATTTGGCATCCACAATCCATGTAAGATCATTATGCTCATTTAAATCCACAATCATTCACAAGTTTATGCAAGGTCATTATCATCCATAGCTAGGTTATTGGCATTTTGCATCAAGGAGCACACAATCATCATCACTTGAGCTTATCAAGGAATTGGGAAAGGTATTCTTTCCACATCAAAGAAGTAGCAATTCCCCCATGGGATGTTGGTTTGAGCATTTTGAATAAGATTTCATTAGCTTTTATTTGATATTTTCCCTTGTTTTCTTGTTCTTGTGTTTGAATGAATTTCATGGGGAATGTTTGGTTTAAACTTGCTTAAGGACTAATGTTTTCTTGTTTGTCCATGTTTGAGTAGGTTTAGACAAAGCATTCTACATATTGAATGAGGATTAATACTCAAAATCAGTAGTAATTCTTATTGGGAAAATTTAGATTGAGTTTAAAGATGGATTGCATCTTAGAAATCATCCAAGGATGAAAGAAATCTAGAGTGTGGATGTCCTAAGATAAATGGGATTTATCTCCACAAAACCCCTAATCATTATTGCTTGGAAACTAAATGTGGAATGAGACCACAAAATAGGTTTTCACTTAGTCAAAGAATAGACTAATATGGGATATAAAAGAGCCTATGCAACCAAAATTTTGGAGAATTAAGGGATGGAATGAAATTTTTTATGTTTGAGGTAAAACATTGGGGTGATAGAGTTATTTGTCAGGTGAGGAACCACTAAAACTTGGAAAAAGATGGAATAAGATGTTGCTGAGTATATAGCAAGTTAATGTCTAGTGTGCCAGGAAATGAAGACAGGATGTCATCATTGGCAGGGCATGTCTACTCTCTTGAGATTCTAGAGGGGTAGTGGTAGAATGCAAGATAGTTTAACCTATCTTTGTTAGTGGAACTGACATAATGTTGTGGTGGACAAACTCACCAAAGGTAATCAATGTGATTGGAAGCTTGATATTATAGGATTTCAGCCCTAAATAATATATTGTGTGAGGTAGTTGCCTAGTAATCCTGAGAAGGTTGTCTCAGTTGAGAGCAAGTAAATAATGATAAGGTTGTATGGACCATGATCATACTACGAGACATTCAATTGAATGAATGCACAATATATTATTGTAGCCAAACAAGCAAAAGAGGAAAACCAAATCTTGAATGATTTGTTGAGTACTTGTAAACTTCTAAAGTCAAGGTTTGATCCATTATATGAAAAGGAAGGTTGGAAACTCTAATAGACTGAAATAGGCTAGGAAATAGGGTTAACCTTAGACTTGATAGTTTGTCAAAAAGGAGTAATAGATCAAAGACATCAATGAAACTTTGTTGATACAAATCTTAAGTATGAAGCAATAATGGAATTGGCAGATGTCCAAGAGCAATGTTGTGCTCAAGACGAACAAGTGGTCAAAAGCATTGCTTCTAGCTAAAGTAAATAGATAAGAAAGAGATGGGTGAACTCGACTTCTAAGTTATCTAAAGGTGTAAATACCAAAGGGAAGGATGGGACCCACAGTGTAGTACATAATGCATTGTTATTCCTTTTCTATTTGGATTATGCTAATGATAAATTCATGGGCCAATGGGAATGTGCTTTCTAATCACTATAGTATAGGTGTCATGTGTTAACAAAGATCATCAAAGCAAACAATTAATGTTGATTTGTTAAATAATGGGCTAATTATTCACTCACAAAAACCAATAACTTAAAATGTAATTGATTAAAAAATTCACAATTTAAATATAAGTATATAAAAACAAATAATATAAAATATATGACAAATTTTATATCAATATATTTTATTTAATGAAAATAATTGGGTTATTAGCAGAGATGCTACATATAGTGTGAAACTTGAGCCCAAGTCTCACACTTGCAAACCATTGTTGAGTCATCAAAAAATAAATTTTAGCTGCCATTTAATGGCAAACCAACTACCATTTAATGGTAAAAGCCTCCAAAAACTCACTTACACTTAAAAGCTAGATAAATATTGATTTTCCAACTAGATGGGAACATTTTATTTCCATTTGCAATGTTTTTTGTCAATTTGATGGAAACTTTCTTTTTTTCATTTGCATTGCTTAATGTTTTAAATATGTCTGCATTTATATTTCAAAATCACATAATACTTTATTTTTTTAAGGAAAAAATCTAGATTTATCTAAGTTTATTTCATTCCATTATTTAACACTTATTATTAATTGTTTAATCTAACCACACACAACTAGAATTTGCAGCGCATGGCCTCCATACACACCCATGCACAAACACGTACTCTCTAACATATTAACATACATATAATTTTCTATTGGCTTAATCCTTGAACCTCCTTTAGATGCAAGTGCTAGTGTACATATTGACATCTTTACCTTTAAATAACAAATTACAAATATTATGAGGGAGTGTACATATAAACTAAAAGTCATTCTTTGACAAGATAGATACTCCTTCGTTGTCACTCTTAGTCCAATAAGTATCAATTTAGATTCCTATTTCTTATTGCAACATCTAGCTATGTCTCATAAACAAATAAAATAGAAATTATTCTTTGACTAACCTACCACAAATAAAAGATCCAATGTCAAAATCACTTAAGAATCAAACCTAGTCCAAATCACACCCCCCAAAAATAATTAAACTACAAAAATATCCCAACCATATTCACCAATTAAAAGGAAAGAACTAAAGTATAGCACTGGAGTTGATTACCCCCACCAATGGTGGAGAAGATCTTTAGGGGACAGTTTTTAAACACCTCACGTGGAGGAGGGAGGAGCAGATCAGATATGCTTTGATGACATCACCCAAATCGAGATCTAGTCTTTGCATGTCCTCATCTAAATCGACACGTATCATTAAAATACTTGTGATAGGCCACACCAAACGGGCTAGTCGCTTTCTCAACGAGATTCGCGGGATCCTCGGGGCCCACGCCAGTTGTACAGCTCATGTTGACGTGGACGTTGCGCGCCAGCCTTGTGTTTCTGACACGTGTAGAGCGGATATGTCCGGAGCTGGCTGACTTCTGAGAACTTTAGTCGAGTTAAAATAACAATCTGACGTGTCAAGGACAGAGTTGACGGCGACTGTACTCTTCCGTAGTGGGGCCCACGGAACACTTGCCCTGTAGCGATGTGCGGTCCAGTTTAGCATCTCCCACGTGGCGGTGGCGATCAGTGGGACCCACCGTGGAGTTTTGCTTCTCTAGCACGTGGCAGATAATCATGCAGCTTTAGCGTAATCGTTTGTCCAGATACTCCGCTAACTCTGGGAGTTTGTTAAGGACGTGGTCCTATGCACGGTTCGTAATGTTATGTTTTTTTTTTAATTTTATTTTTTAAATAAAAATAAGAGTTTTTAGTGAAGAGTTGTAATTTAATTGGTTGAATTTAATTGATGAGAATAATGTTTTCTAGTTATATTAAGTTTAAACAATTGTGGCTTTAATGACATCTTGTTAGATGTATGGTTCTCGTAAAATTGTAATCCATTATATAAAGATAGAGATGCCAATATCTCTGCAATTCAGTTATTTAAGGAACTTTCTTTTTTCAAACATTCCATTTTTAGCTTTAAATAATTTGGAAACTTTTTTTCTGCATTCATTTTTTAGTTTTCATTATTTGTGAAATCAGACTAAAAAATTTCTCTCATTTTCTTATCTAACTTTAGTGTTCCTTAGCACCCAATAAATTTTGGGTGAATTTTTGAAAAGCGTCTAATTATATGTATACTTATGATGTCAATATGTAATATTGTAGTGTAAACCAATCATTCTCAACTATTTTGTATACTATAACTCCTTACAACATCTATTGTTAAAAATTTCTAAATTTTCTCCATGAAAACTATTGAGAAATTTTAGGAAGTCTTTCTCCATGGGACCATAGCCTTATGGTCCTATGGTCGGGGGCTATTTTAAAGTTTTGGGCAAATTTTTCAAGAGTCTTTAGCAATTAGAGGGTCATGTGGATTCTATAACAATAGACAACACTAAAAAGATTAGTTCATTTATTTTAGGTTGGTTGCATTGATTTATTTGGTAGCAACTAATTCTAAAATATTGCACATGCCTTCTAATTATGTCACGCGGTGAAAAAACCCTAATGCTAGTATAAAAATTTCAAACACCACCTCAAAAGAAGCCACTAAATAGTAGAGGCTTCTATTTTCCAAATGAAATTTTAATTCATCCTAAACAAAATTTTGTTCCTCATAAGGCTTTCCACTGCATAAAATAGATCCTTCCTACATAGGGGTCCCATAGGGGAGAGGGGTCTATAGTGGAGCACCCTAACTTCACATTTCTCAAAATCCTACATGGAAATTTCAAATCACTCCCAATTTTGTACAACAATTTATTTGGTAACTCATGTGCTTCTATATTTTGTTTTAGGGCCACATCATCAAATATGATGCCACATCAACATGATTTTTGTTGAGGTATCCAAAAAGGCCAAAAAAAAAGTGAGACCAATAGTAGTGCACTAAGTCATGTTTTATTGGTGCACTGATGTGCCATCATATGATTTGTTAGTTTGTGTACTTTATGGATAAAAAATGTTTTGCAATTGGATATTAAGATGCTCCACTATGGGGCCCACTAAGCACTACTTTTGTCCCCACTATTGGACCATGCTCCACTATGGGCTCCTCTCCCCTACTCTTTTTAATTAGTCTTGTTCTATAAATTTTAGTAAGTATATTCACGTAAAAAAAATTATTACATACCAAGAATAACATAGAATGTTCCTTTATGATAAAGAAGTTGTTACAATTTAGAGATTAAAATTATAACAGTGGTAAAATAGAAGATTAAAATAGTGTATCATCTCTTAAAAATGTGCCACAATTCCCTCTATTCTTATAAACATTTTTTTTCTAAATTATATAAAATAATTTACACTTTAATAATTAATTAAAATATAAAAAACATAAAATCATTAATTTCAAATAAATTCTAATTTTTTTGAACAACTCTTAAATAAAATTAGCTAAACAATTATTACTTGTAATTACCATTACTACTATTTTTAACTATACTTGAACATTCCCTATTAGAAAGATTGCCAAATTTAGAATTTACATAATCCAATGGATAAATCTTAAAAATATGTTTCGAGTCAATCAATATTTTTAACAATATTGTGAAGAAGAAATGTTGTCACCATACCATAAGATTCTATCAACATCCATTATTGTGCAATGAAGGTGCTCAATTGCTCAATTATGTTTGAAAGCATAAATATTAGAATTGCTTGGCATCTTTGTAATATTTTCATATTCATCTTTTTTATAATATTATAAATTAATTTTAATTTTAAGAGAATAATTAAGTTTAGTATTTTGTAAATGATTTTAATAAAATATTAAAGAGTTTGGTTTAATTGGTTAAGTTTAATTATTAAAAATGATTATATATATTAAAGAGTTTGGTTTAATTGGTTAAGTTTAACTATTAAAAATGATTATATATATTTTATTATGTCATTTAATAGGATTAAATATTTCAGAGATATGATTGGATCAAGTTTTATATTTAAGAGATGTTGGTAGACCAAATGACTCTCCTTGAATGACAAATTAACCAAAATATTACTTTTAATTTAGATGCATGCTCCCTTATAACAATTGTGTAAAAATAATTCTAATATCTCTTATATAAGTTGTTACCACGATTTTTGTTGCCTCCTAAAATCATGTCCACTCATGTAAATTTTTTCCTTGGTTAAAGTGTCGTTCTTTCCCATGGTTTTCAAAACAATGTCGGTTCCTGCTTAGGTTGTCACAACCCTATTTTTATCTAACGTTTTAAATTTAAGTCTAAAGCAGCATGCCTTTGTGGTTGATCCTTTGTAAGTTCTTAAAACTACATCGGGGCCTAAAGCAGTTCTCACAACCTTAGCAAATATCGATAAAGAGAAGATAAAGTTGGATTGTGACCAAGTTAAAGTAATTTCAAAACTTTAGTGAGGTTTTGAAACCTTTGTCGGCCTTCGACGAGGTTGTCGAAACCATACTTTCCTTCAATGAAAGACATTTTTCAACTATATTTCTCTTTTGAAGCCATGTGAGATGAAGCTTGTGCACCATAAAGATGAAATTTTGGAATTGTCAAAGGTTTCAAAACCTTTGTTGGTTCCCCATAGGGTTGTCAAAACCATAGAAATTACTGAAACTCTCCATATTTGGGAAGAATGGACTTTCAAAGAATTTATTAATAAGAATTTCACTCTATTTAAGGAAAGGTTTTGAAACCCCTATTGGCCCCCAATGGGGTTATCAAAACCAACCAATTCACTAATTTTTTTACTAACCATTCTTATTCAAAATTAAAAAAATGATAAAACAAAATAAAAAGATTGGAAAGATCGCACACACCAACCATCAAAAGTGCCATTAATGGCTATCCACCACTCCTTAGCATTAATTGTAGGAACTTATAGGTGAATTAAGTTGCTTGAAGAGCTCATTTCAACATGCATGTAGAGAATGATTTTATACAAGGTAGAGAAGGAAAAATTGCAAGAGGCATAGTTGGGTATGTGCAGGATCATCATGGAAAAAACAGGCCCTTAAGTGGCAAAAAATTCAGAAAAATCAGTGTTAGGCAACTTGACGTAAAAATTTGAATAAGTTATTTATATTATTTCAAAAATATGTAAGAATAGAATTTGTAGAAAATTGAATATAGTTTCTAAACTACTAGGTTTATTTAAAAATAAATAAAATCTATTTGGTGAAAATTTTAAATTTCAATGCAGTAGTACTTAAATTTCAGGGAAAAAATAAGAAGTAGGTGTCTGTCTGACCACCCTAACCATACTAAAATGATAATATATTTTTATAATATTTTATATATAATTAGAGGACTCATGTATGGATGTGATGCATATTTTTTTGTAATTTTTTTCCAAGTAAATAATTAATTATGATTTTTTTATTACAACTTTTAAAAAATATAAAAATTGTATGTCGACCACCTTAACTTGGTCAAAAATTCATGAAATTTAATTTTTCTTTTTTTAATCCTATAGTATGTGAAGCATAGTATGTGACGCATGTTTCAAATTTAAAAAAGGTGATACCATTTGAAAGTTATAGATGTTTTTCAATCATCCTATTGATCAGGACTTTAGTAGTAATTCTAAGAGAAAATAAATAATAATTATTTATTAAATTCAAATTAAAGCATAATTTATATTGGTGGAAAGCTGAGAATATTCTCTAAAAACTCTTTTCGTTTCATCAATTTTGGGTAAAAAAAAAGTCGTTAGCCACATACCCTACAAATACCCATAATATTGCCACTTTTTGGCCCATCATGA
The DNA here is from genome assembly GCA_007258455.2 of Sequoia sempervirens. Classification (NCBI taxonomy): domain Eukaryota; kingdom Viridiplantae; phylum Streptophyta; class Pinopsida; order Cupressales; family Cupressaceae; genus Sequoia; species Sequoia sempervirens. The sequence continues at coordinate 4,447 of VDFB02260882.1, read as the reverse complement.
TCCTGCACATACCCAATTGATGATTTACAAAGCTTGGGAACATAATCTAAAGGTACAATACTCCTATATTAAGCTGTAATTAATTGGAAAATAGTTCAATAGTGCCCTAATTGAAGAGAATTGTGCATTTTCACACCACTCACATAAACAAATTTGTCCATTCTTTGTTGCAAATTGTGCATATGTTTTGGGGTTTTCCTTCACCATGAAATTTAAGTATCAAGGCTACAAATACTTGTCTGGTTTAACCAACACTATGCCAAAAGTTGGAGATACGAAACTAGGGCATATAAATTTGGACAAATTTTGGGGTAGAATTGAGAAAGAAAACCAGACAGCCATCACCCAACGATTAATTGAAAGTGGGTTGTTGCAAGAAACAACATTTCTAGTCATAGTTTAGTGCATTGATTTGGTGTTGGAATGCATAAACCATTACAATCCTTAGATGAGGGAGGTAAGAACAAGTGACAACCATTTAGTAGTGAAAATTAAAAGAGAAACTTTTGCTTCTTGTGTAACATGCCCATTGTTCTACATGGTAAATAATTCTATGTTTTACCCACAAGTGAATAGTTTATGCATCTAACCTTTAAGAGAAATACAAATTTTCTTTTCCTTTGAATAATAAATGCACATTTGAAACATAATTCAAAGTTTACCATTGCATACAAAAGAATTCCTTTCATTGATTTAAATAATAATGATACATAATTTCCATATGACATTTCATATTTACTTCAATGGAGATGGATACAAATTAAAAGCATAACTTCAACAAGCTTACAAAATATATAAAGCACAATGGTTAAAGAATTCCCCCTCAAATCTTGGTTACCAACTAAAGAGGAGAAGCATCCCTCAAGCACTTTCTTGCCAACCTCAGACTTACTATAGCCCCTTGCACATCTACCTAATTGGTAAGATGGCCCTACCCTTCAATGAAGAGATTGGTTTAGTAACCTCATAACAATAGCCTTTTTTGAGCTTGATGTTGTGTCCTATACGATTTCTAGACTAACATACAGTGGTTGTAACTTACATGTATGAACATCCCATGCCTAGTATGTAATCTCGAATCATAGTGAAACAATGTAAATAGTGGCTACTTACACTACTTTGGCCAAACTATTCCTTAACATGTTCACCCACCTTCCTAGCTTGATTTGGTTTAACATGACCATTATAATCTATAATGTTACCCCCTTTTAATCAATCCTGAGAATAATCCACATAACATCATATAGCTAAATAACTATACTACCAAATTGATTTAAGCAACTTCTTGCACAACACTACATACGTCTAGAATAGACATCCTACATATAGTAATGATAACTACACATAATATAATACATTGCACTCAAATAAACTCTCATATATAGGATACATAATGACATAACCAATAAGATAGGTTCTACAACATATTGCATAACCATGAATCAAGCAATCTCAAACAAACACCACAACATATTAAAAAAAAAACTCTTTTCCTAACATAGTTAATAAACTAATTTATCCTTTCCAACATAAAGACAAAGGTATAGAAACTAGCATGCTTGTTTAATGCTCCAATTGATTAAACTCCTTCCTAGTATGAATCCTCAAAATGGATCGGTTCCTCCTCCAAGATCCACTTGACTATCCTCTTCTAACTTCTCACTAAATCCCACAATAAACACAAACATGATATGCCAAAATAACTCTCAACTCACAAGCTCTCAATCACAACAAAATAACATCAATATAAAAAGAATGATAAGTGTAGCATTTGGTAGAATGGGCACCTCTATTTATACTAATTTGTGAGCAATCGAAGGCTACAAACAAGTATTTATGCCACCTTTCTTCCCCATGCAATGAATCACTCACAACTTTGCAACACATGATAGTCCTATAGCTAAGTCAACTTGGTGATTGGGACAACAAACTCAAAATAGGTTTCCTAATTCAAATTCCATTGTGAAATGTTTCCAAGTTTGCAATTGACTAAGTCTAAACACTTATATGTAGGTTAATACAAATTCAAATACTTCTTTTACATTCCAACTTTTTAAAAATATGGCGCCACCTATTATTCGTTGGTGCCACCTTCATAGGTGTTCCTATTGACATATTCTCATGTTTTAAACAATATTTACTTCCCTACTAAAACATTTTACACTGCTACAAGAGTTACTATGTGTTATGCTTAATGTTTGACTTGGTCATATTTACTTTATGTGTTGGACTTTATCCCTCTTCAAGTTGCACTTTAAGCTTCATGCACCCCTTGAAATAATATATGCCTTGCAACATATTATTAACAATAATGACCAGTGCTATCTCATGCACTTTGAGGTTTATCTTAATAACTTCAATTCACATATATATATATATATATATATTATATACACATACTTATCATAGTAATATTTATACATATATGTATATATCAATATATATTAATATATATATATTTCATAAGGTTTACCAAATACATTAACAAATATATTTATATAATATATTGTAAGAGAGGGGGACCAACCACGTCAAGGCTCTAGGTCATGGAGAGCCGAGATCAGAGGGATTTCCTAATTTACCACACTCTAAAGGGTATCTTGGGGTGAGGATCAAGAATGAAGAGTACTATGAAGTAGTTATGTCACTCTACAGACCCAAAATTCAAGTTGGGGCTAGGCGAGCTGGTTTTTGGAGTCAATATTGTGCCTCAAACAACTCTGTGTTTAAGGATGACAATGCAATTTTGGGATGATAGTGTGGCACGTTGGTGTCTGTATGGCCAAAAACAAAAGATGCAATAAGGAACACCAAAAACTTACTAAACTACCTAGTTGACTAATCTTAATGAAATAAACAAAGTAATGAGATATGAAAAGTAAAGAAAAAAATGATAAAGCAAGTAAATAAAGGCTATGGTGACAAAGATTATCTCACAAAAGTTCCTATTCACCAGCTAGCTCCACATGCATGTTCACCTACACACAAGCAAGAAGGGGATAATTGTTGGGGCTGTATAGGGGCTTGCCTCAGTCAGACCCCCGCTTTTTTGTTTCCACCTCCATGGACAACTAAAAATCAATGAAGTAGAATACACAATAAAGAAAGTAGAAATAAAGATTGCAATGAACACTATAAAACAATACTATGCTACTCTATCAAATCACAAAGGAGAGGAGTGAAGCATTACCACCTCCACCCAAAGGCTCACTAGCCAACAAAGGGAGAATGCAAGGTATGGACTTGGCAAAGTCACCACAACCGCAATGGTGATGAAGGGAGGTCTTGCAATACTCCAAGTCCACAAATTTTATGGTTGCCTCACACTTGCAATTCAGAGTTCATGGAGTGTCAAGGATGTTGCAATGCTCACAATGAAGTGCTAGAATGCTACTTGAGAATGTGAAGGAGTTGAATGAATTGCTAAGAGGATTTGAAGAGAGATGAAGTGATAGGATGAAGAATGTTTTTGAAGGTGGGATGATAAGGAATAATCCATTTTCATGCTAGTAGGTTGAAGAGGGATGTTACAATTTAACCCCAATTAGGTGTGTAACACCTCAGCCAACTTCAAATGCAAGAATTTGTTAGGGATGATAGTGCACCACATAGACGTCTATGTACCACACTTTCATCCCTAACAAATATTCTCTCATTGACACACAAGACAAACACCAAGTGGATGGAAGGTGGGTGGGTGATGTGAAATTTCTTCTTTGGATTTGATTTTCTAAAGTGAGGGTATGTGAAAGGGGAATTTATATAAGGGGTGCAAATTCACTCCTAGAAATTTTCCCCCCACTTTAGTGAGCACAAGTATCAATGAGTGTTCAGTAAAGTAGGTTGGAAAGTTAGCAATGTATACCTAAACTTTCAAGGAAGCAAACTGCAATCTAGCAAACTTGAAAGCGCAGGGAATGCAATGGACTCCACAGGTACTCTCTCTTGAGTAGTTTCAAACAAAATGATTCCATAGCCCTGTAGAGCTATGAAGTTGCACAAAGTACACTGAAGGCCCTCAGACCAATGATGGAAAAATCTCGTAGGATGTAAGCACCTCATAGACCCACAAACCTACAAGAAGGTAACCCCCAATTCTCTCTCATGAAGGAAACCTAGTGTAAGGGGACTCCACAGAGTCAGACTAGAAAGTGGCTTCGTAGGCACACCTACAGAGCAACATGTTAATCCATAGATAAAATGTGTCAGAAAACAAAGCAACCACATAGGCAAACGAGCAGACAATCAACAAGTTGAAAGGATTTCAAAGGGGTCCCTCGAGAACCCTTCAAAAGAAAAGGGGTCCACTCAAGGGACACGCTGTTTGAAAGTGTAAAAGAGATGTTTTTTCTCAAATTGATTCAACATCAAGGAATCCTTTCGAAAGATGTTCACTTCATCAAGGAATTTGAAAGGAAGAAAATTCCCTCTTGTGAGGGGAAGATTG